>PVIH01004188.1:44430-145216 GCA_004025045.1 Sigmodon hispidus
TTGAATCTGCAGATTGCCTTTGGTAGAATTGCCATTTTTACTATGTTGATCCTACCAATCCAGGAACATGGGAGAGCTTTCCATTTTCTGATATCCTCTTCAATTTCTTTCTTCAATGATTTAAAATTTTTGTCAAATAGGTCTGTTACTTCTTTGGTTATAGTTACTCCAAGGTATTTAATACTATTTGCAGCTAATAGGAAGGGTAATGCTTCCCTTATTTCTTTTTCAGCTCTTCTATCTTTAGTGTATAGAAGGGCTACTGATTTCTTTGAGTTTATCTTGTATCCTGCTACATTACTGAAGGTGTTTATCAGCTGTAGCAGTTCCTTGGAAGAATTTTGTGGGTCACTTATGTATACAATCATATCATCTGCAAATAGAGATAGCTTCACTTCTTCTTTTCCAATTTGTATGCCCTTAATCTCTTTTTGTTCCCTTATTGCTTTAGCTAAAACTTCGAGAACTCTATTGAATAGATAAGGGGAGAGAGTATATCCTTGTCTAGTTCCTGACTGTAGTAGGATTGCTTTGAGTTTTTCTCCATTAAGTTTGATACTGGCTGTGGGATTGCTTTGAGTTTTTCTCCATTAAGTTTGATACTGGCTGTGGGCTTCTTGTAAATCGCCTTAATTATATTTAGGTATTCTCCCTGTATTCCTGGTCTCTCCAGGGCTTTAATCATGAAGGAGTGTTGGATTTTGTCAAAGGCTTTTTCTGCATCTAAGGATATGATCATGTGGTTTTGTTCCTTTAGTTTTATACATTACAATTTTAAATGAGTTATATAAACATAATAACTTAAACAAAAGTAGAAAAATACATATAGTATAGCACAATTTACCTTAAATTTCTATCAATAAGCCAAAATTCATACCAATGTAAAATATTTTGAGATTAACCACTGATTTTTAGATTAAAGCAAATTCAATAATCTGTCCTTTTTAATCATTCCTATATCATATCTCCCCTTTTTAGAAAGAGAATAACTATGACAACTAACTATTCATAAAGAAAATAAACATAAACATTATTTTGGGAATTTAGGCATAACTTTCCATTACTTTTTCCTGCTGAATAAGGGTCACTGACAATCAGCCTTGAGACTGATGTGACCATCTCTTACCATCAGAGAATTTTCATGTGGTTTTGGTTGATAAAACCATATTTGCCTGGAAGCAATCCACAGGTTCTCATTTTCTGTGGAAACAAAAGTAGAATCTCATTTCCAAAGCAACATATCCTTATACAAGTATTTCAATGTAAAGATACTTTTAAAATATATATATTTGTTTAACTTGGCAGCCTTTTCAATCAAAAGTCTTTCTGCAGTTAGCTCATTAACAGTTAGAAAACTAAAAGAAAACACAATAATAACTATAATCCATACTCTGTGTCTGCTTTCCATTTTTACATGGCTTATTATATTTTTATTTCTTTATTTCTCCTTTTAAGGGACTATATTTACCCTTTTTCTTTTCTCTTTGAAGCCTAGGTACATTTTTACATACATTGTAACGAGTTTAGAGATTTTCTCCATCTGAATCTTTTTTATTGAGTATCCTTATTTTTCCAACAGAAGAGCTTTTAAAATGCTATACTATACAGTATTGCTTTTACTGCAGACTCTGCCCTGCTTGACTTTTCAGCATGTTGGAAGCACTAGAGCCAAGCTTATTTTCCAAATTCTTAGAAAAGTATTAAGTATTTTAGAACTTTTTATTTACTTATTATTTATTTATTTATTTATTTTTATAGCTAAAATATTTTTATTTCTGAAGGAAGTGACATAACAATATAAAGAAAGCATATTATTTTTTCTTTAAAATAGCTTTTGGTTTTGAACTGGGTGGACAAGACTATGGCTACTGTGAATATGTAAGAATATTCTTGAACTTAACAAGTGCCCAAGTTAACATTTTCTCTTTCTATTTTTTAAATTAAGAATAAAGTCACATTTTTTATCTGTGTATATCCTTATTCAAGACCCTTTCCCCCTTCCACACCCTCCAGTCACTCTTTTTTCTCAACATCTCCCTATCTCCTCCCCAGAAAGAGCAGGAGGTCCCAAGGTCCCAATATTACTCAGTTCAGCAAACACTCCTGGCAGATCCAGTTTCCTCAACCCAACATCAAGACTGAGTCAGGTGTTCCTCTAGAGTGAGTGGCATTCAAGGTGTCAGTCCAAGGTGTTTCAGATCCCAAGCTGTTCAGTGGTTGTGGTTTGCAGCTTGGACATGCTTTACTTTTTGCTTTTTTGTTTAGAGTCCACTAATGAATGAGTACATCCCCTGCTTATCTTTCTGGGTTTGTGAGACCTCACTCAAGAGGATTTTCTCCAAATCAATCCATTTGCCTGCAAATTTTAGGATATCATTTTTCTTACTGCTGAGTAGTACTCCATTGCATAGATGTGCCACAGTTTGTTAATCCATTCTTCAGTTGAGGGACATCTAGGTTGTTTCCAGGTTTTTGCTACTATGAAAAATGCTGCTATGAATATAGTTGTGCTAATGCCTTTGGAGTGTGAATGTGCATCTTTAGGGTATACATACAGAAGAGTTATTGCTGGATCCTTGGGAGATTGATTCCTAGTTTCCTGAGAAACTGCCATACTGCATTTCAGAGTGCTGAACAAGCTTACACTCCCATCAACAATAGAGGAGTGTTCTCCTTGCTTTGAAACCTCTCCAGCTTTGGCTGTCATTTGTGTCTTTTATCTTAGCCAATCTGACAGGTGTCAGGTGGTATCTCAAAATTGTTTTGGTTTGCATTTCTCTGATGGCTAAAGATGTTGAGCAAGTGCCTTTCAGCCATTCATAATTCTTCTGCTGAGAATTCCCTTTTTAGTTCTGAACCACATTTTTGATTGGGTTATTCAAGGTTTTGGGCTATAGTTTCATGAGTTCTTTATATATTTTAGAGATCAGTCCTCTATCAATTGTAGGGTTGGTAAAAAGCTTTTCTCATTCTTTAGGCTATTGTTTTGTCCTATTGACAGTGTCCTTGGTTTTACACAAGCTTCTCAGTTACAAGAAGTCCCACTTATTGATTGTTGTTCTTAGTGTCTGTGCCACTGGTGTTATATTTAGGAAGTGGTTGACTGTGCAAATTTGTTGAAGGGTATTTCCTACTTTTTCTTCTATCAAATTCAGTGTAGCTGAGTTTGTGTTGAGGTCTTTGATCCACTTGGATTTTAGTTTTATGTAGGGTGACAGGTTTGGATCTATTTGTATTTTTCTATACACTACCAACCAGCTATGCCAACACCATTTGTTAACGATACTATCTTTTTTTTTCATTGAATATTTTGGTTCTCTTTGTTGAAGATCAGGTGTTCATAGGTTTTTGGGTTAATGCCCAGATCCTCAGTTTGGTTTCATTGATTCACAAGTCTCTTTTTATGCCAGTACAAGGCTGGTTTTATTACTGTAGCTCTATACTATAACCTGAAGTTGGGGATGGTGATACCTCTTGAGGTTCTTTTGTTGAGCAAAATTGTTGGGAATGGTGATGTCTCTTGAGGTTCTTTTGTTGAGCAAAATTATTTTGTCAATCCTGGCTTTCCTGTTATTCTGAATGAAGTTGAGTATTGTTCATTCAAGGTCCAAAAAATATTGAGTTGGGATTTTGATGGGCAGTGCATTGAATCTGTAGATTGCCTTTGGTAGAATTGCCATTTTTACTATGTTGATCATACCTATCCATGAACATGGGAAATCTTTTCATTTTCTGATATCCTCTTCAATTTCTTCAGGGATTTAAAATTTTTGTCAAATAGATATGTTACTTCTTTGATTATAGTTACTCCAAGGTATTTAATGCTATTTGCAGCTATTATAAAGGGTGATGTTTCCCTTATTTCTTTTTCAGACCTTTTATCTTTAATGTATAGGAGTGCTACTGATTTTTTTGAGTTAATCTTGTATCCTGCTAAATTGGTGAAGTTGCTTATCAGATGTAGTAGTTCCCTGGTAGAGTTTTTTTGGGTCACTTATGTATACAATCATATCATCTGCAAATAGAGATAGTTTCATTTCTTCTTTTCCAGTTTGTATCCCCTTAATCTCCTTTTGTTCTCTTAATGCTTTAGCTAAAACTTTGAGAACTCTATTGAATAGATAAGGGGAGAGAGTACATCCTTGTCTAGCTCCTGATTTTAGTGGGATTGCTTTGAGTTTTTCTCCATTAATTTTGATGTTGGCTGTTGGCTTCTTGTAAATCACCTTTATTATATTGGGATATTTTCCCTGTATTCCTGATCCCTCCAGAGCTTTTTATCATAAAGGAGGGTTGGATTTTATCAAAGGCTTTTTCAGCATCTAAGAATATGATCATGTGGGTTTTTTCTTTTAGTTTGTTTAAATGATGAATAACACTTATGGTTTTTTGTAAGTTAAACCAATCCTACATTTCTGGGATGAAACCTACTTGGTCATGGTAGATGATATTTTTTATATATTGTTGTATATGGTTTGCCAAAATTTTGTTGAGACTTTTGGCACCAATATTCATTAGGAAAATTGATTTGTAATTATCCTTCTTTGTTGTGTCTTTAAGTGGCTTGGGTATTAGGGTAATTGTGGCCTCATAAAAGGAATTTGGCAATATTCCTTCAGTTTTTACTATGTGAAATAGTTTGAGGACTAATGGTAGTAATTCTTCCTTGAATGTCTGGTACATTTCTGCATTGAAACCATCTAGACCTGGGATTTTTTTTTTTACTTTGGAAGCTTTTAATGACAGCTTCAATTTCCATAATGGTCTGTTTAGATAAGTAATCTGGTCTTCATTTAATTTTGGTTAATGGTACCTGTCCAAAAAGCTGTCCATTTCTTCTAGGTTTTTCATTTTTGTGAAATATAGATTTTCAAAGTATTATCTGACAATTTTCTGGATTTCCTGGTGGTCTGTTGTTATGTCCCCCTTTTCATTTCTGATTTTTTGATTTGGACACTCTCTCTCTGCTTTTTGATTAGTTTGGATAAGGGCTTATCTATCTTGTTGACTTTCTCAAAGAATCAACTCTTTGATTTATTGGTTCTTTGTATCGGCCATTTTGTTTTAATTTTATTGATTTCAGGTCTATGTTTGATTATTTCCTTCTGTCTACTCCTTCTAGGTGAGTTTGCTTCTAATTGTTCTAAGGCCTTCAGCTGTGCTGTTAGTTCTCTAGTGTGGGATTTCTCTAAGATTTTCATATAGATATCTTGTACTATGAATTTTCCTCTTAAGACTGCTTTCATTGTGTCCCACAAGTTTGGGTACGTTGTGGATTCATTTTCATTAAATTCTAGGAAGGCTTTGATTTCTTTCTTAATTTCTTCCTTGACTCAGAAGTGGTTCAGCTGAGTGATGTTTAGTTTCCATGAGTTGGTAGGCTTTCTGAGATTTTTGATGTTGTTGAACTCTAACTTTAGGCCCTGGTGGTCCAATATGATACAAGGGATTATTTCCATTTTTTTGTATCTGTTGATATTTGCTTTATGACCAATTATGTGGTCTATTTTAGAGAAAGTTCCATGAGGAACTGAGTAATATATATATATATACATATGTATATATATATATATTCCTTTGCATTTGGGTGGAAGCTTCTGTATATATATGTCTATTAAATCCATTTTCATCATCACCTGTTAGACTCCTTATTTTTCTGTTGAGTCTCTGTCTGGTTGACCTATCCAGTGGTGAAAGTGGGGTATTGAAGTCTCCCACTATTAGGGTGTAAGATTTGATGTGGGTTTTGAGCTTTAGCAATGTTTCTTTTACATAGATAGGTGGCCTTATATTAGGGGCATAAATATCCAGGATTGAAATCTCCTCTTGACCAATTTTTCCTGCAGTGAATAAGTAATGACCATATTGGTCCCTTTTAATTGACTTTAGTTTAAAGTCTTCTTGGATAGATATTAGGATGGCACCCCAGCTTGTTTCTTAGAACTATCTAACTGGAAAATTTTTTCCTAACCCTTTACTCTGAGCCTGTGTCTGTCTTTATGGTTGAGTTGTATTTCTTGTAGGCAGCAGAAGGATGGCTTCTGTTTTGTATCCATCTTTTTAGTGTGTGTCTTTTTATAGGTGAGTTGAGTCCATTGATATTAAGGGATATTAGTGACCACTGATTGATGTTTCCTGCTATTTTTTTGTGGTAGCTTTTATGTATTTCCTTTCTTTGGGCTTTTCTTCTATGGGATTATTGAATGTTTATGGTTTCATGGGTGCATCTGGGATCCTTAGGTTGGAGTTTTCCCTCTAATGTTTTTTGGAGGGCCAGATTGGTAGATAGGTATTGTTTCAGTCTGACTTTGTCATGAAATATCTCGTTACTCCATCTATGGTGATTGATAGATTTGCTGGGTATAGTAGTCTAGTTTGGCAGCCTTGTTCTTTTTGTGTCTGTATAACTTCTGACCAAGCCCTTGTTGCTTTCATCATTTCCATTGAATAGTCAGGGGTTATACTGATGGGTCTGCCTTTATTAGTAAGTTGGGCCTTTTCTTTTGCAGCTCTTAAAACTTTTTCCTCTGTTCTGTATGTTTTGTGGCTTGACTATTATGTGGCAAGTGAACTTTTTTAGGGGGTCAAATCTATTTGGTGTTCTGTAAGCTTCTTGTATCTTTATAGGCATGTCCTTCTTTATGTTAGGAAAGTTTTCTTTATGATTTTATTCAATACATTATCTGTGCCTTTGAGCTGGTATTCCTTCTCCTTCTTCTATTCCTATTATTCTCAAGTTAGATGTTTTCATTGTGTCCCAGATTTCCTGAACATTTTGTGTTATGACTTTTTTGGTTTTAGTATTCTCTTTGACTGATGTATCTATTTCTGCTACTGAGTCTTCGACTTCAGAGATTTTCTCTTCCATCTCTTGGATTCTGTTGGTTATGCTTGTATCTGTAGTTCCAGCTCTTTTCTTCAGAATTTCTATTTCCATCTTTGCCTTATTTTGTGCCTTTCTTATTGCTTCTATTTGAGTTTTTAATTTCTGGAATGTTTCTTTCATTTTTTGGTTTACCTTTTCTTGGTTTTCTTTCCAGGGTTTGTTTACCTCTTCCAATTTTTTGGTTGTATTTTCTTCTATTTCTTTAAGGGAATTTTTTATATCTTTTTTGAAGGCTTTAATAATCTTCAAAAGGTGTTTTTGCTATTTTCTCCTTCTGTTTCCTCTTCATTGCTCTCTTCAGGTCTTGTAGTTATAGAACCACTAGTTTCTTCTGGAGTTGTCTTGTTGTGCTTTATATTATTATATTTATTTTTGCCCTGGAGTCTGCCCATGGCTTCAGTGGTTCACGATTAGGCCACTCCTAGTTAGTTGTGGCAAGAGGGCTTGTGTGTCTCCTGTCTCTTCTGAGCAAGTGGTCTGCTCAATCTCTGACTCTGCTCTGGACAGTCGTCTGATTTTCAAAGCCTCAGTCCTTCTCTGATGATGCAGTTTGCCCTGGAGGCAGGGCTGGCCATGCATGGTGCCCTTTTTTAGGTGAGGCTGTAGGAGCCCCTCACAGCCAATCCCTAGTCCTGTCTGCTAAGGAGAGTCTGGGATCATGCTCTACAGATTTACCCTGGTCCCGGAAAGCAACTTTCTGGATGGGGGTTCAGAAGCCAGAACCTCTATTGTGGAAGCTTTTATCACCTGTATTCTGGGGAATTTTGGGTTCCACATGCCACCAAGTAGAATACTGCTGTCCACATATCACTTCACTTAAAGAATCACACAGTTTTTGCCACTGTAGTTGCATCTACTCACTGTCAGCAAACAGAGCAGTCCCAGAAAACGCTGCTACCAAGAAACCATCCTTTTTCTTCAATATAAGCAGAAACCTTAAGTCAAATCATATGCAGCTTGTTGCTTATACCAAGTCTTCTGTGAAACTTTGGGAACCAGCCTTGGTGCAGCTTAAACTACCTGCCATGAACCTACCATTTTGTGCCATTTGTAATTCAAGCCCGAACACTGCAGTGTCTCTTACCATGACCCACTTCACTTCAGAGACAGAACTCAGAAGCTGCTTTTGGCTCCATTTCTGTGCTGTAGAACTTTTTAAAAGCTTTTTCAGGCTTTATGTGTGTGTTCAGCACCACACTGGTGCCATCTATAGAAAGAGGTTTCTGGTCCCATCAAGCTAGTGGTCCAAACCCACAGACCTGCAATCCAGACCTGCCAGTAGCCACTTTTCCCCTCATTTATGACTCAGACATTTATACTAATTTTATTTTGCTTGGCCTTTGTCTCAGGCGTATTGCTCTTTCATCTTAATTCAACCCATTTCCATTAATCTGTCCTGCCACATGGCCCATGGTTTACCTCTTATTTTCTTACATCTTGATACTTAGGCAGCTGGGTCACATCTTTGTCTGACTCTGTCCTCCTCCTACTTGTGCTCCTGTTTCCCTGCCTACTCCTACAGTGCTGGCCATGCCAAAACAATTCCTTTATTTCACAGCATAAAGAAAGACAGTTCCACATAACAGTGTCTCTTGCTTTCACCCCCCTCCCCGCCGTACACACACACACTTCCCCTCTGTCACAGATTCATTTCCCCTTAAGTTCCTCTTCAGAAAAAAGCATCCCTCCGAGAGCTCCCAGCCAAACCGGATAAAGCAAGATACAATAAGAAAAAGCAAAAGTCTTCAAGTATCAAAGCAGGATAAGGCAACCCAATAAGAGAAAAAGTGTCCCAAGAGTAGTCCAAATAAATCAGAGATACACCTGCTCCTACTGTTAGAAGTCTCACAAAAACACCAAGCTAATACCATGACATATACACAGTGGACCATGGCAGGCCCATTCAGGCTCAGTGATTACTGCTCCACACATGCTCTGCTTAACTGATTCAGTTCTCTTGATATCATTCATCTCTTCTGATTTTCTACCATCTTTCCTTCCTCTGGTCAGTGTAGCTCCAAATATCCAAGGGATGAAAACCTTTAATTTAGACTCTCTCTGTATAATATCTACCTGTGGATCTCTGCATCCTAACATCAGTTATAGAAGGAAGCCTCACTGATGGTGGCTGGAAAGTCATTGATCTGAGTATAGCGAACTATTATCAGGAATCATTTTATTTAATTGCTTTTTATTTGTTTGTTTTGCCTTTGTATTGTTTTTATTTGTTTTGTTTTTGTTAGTTGTATAAGGTTCTACTCTAGTTCTCTGGGCTATCTATTTTGTGGTTCCTGGCCATCCAACCAGTGTAGGGCCTGGGCTCCCTCTAATGGCATGAGCCTCAATTTAAACCAAGTATTTGTTGCCTCCCCACAAGTTCTACACAACCATTGCTCCAGCACATCTTGCAGGCAGGACAAATCGTAGGTGGAGAGTTTTGTGGATGGGTTGTTGTCCAGGTTTCTCTTTTGGTAGCCTGTGGAATTCCTCCCTGTGCCAAAGAAACTAGAATGTATGGATGAAGGTTCCATGCAGGTTCAAGCTCAACTACTCTAGTTCAGTAAGCTGTGTAGAAGTTGTCCTTGGCAATGGGCCCCCACTGTCATTTTTCAGAGAGGGACTAACTATTCTAACATCACCTTGAGTTAACTCCCTCCACTAGCAACTCAGAGGCATGTAACTGAATCTCACCACTCAAAGCCTTACCTTGCTACAAAAGATGACCAGTTCAGATCCCATATCCTCCATTGCTAAGGGTCCTCACTAGGGTCAGTCTTACAGATTCCAGGAAGTTTCTAGTTCACTAGGAAACTAGTGCCACCTCCCCCAGTGATCCTCATTTCCAGTTGTCACCCTGGTGCTCTCACCTTAACCGCCTTCCACCTAATCTTCCCTGCTCCTATCCCAACCCCCCTCTGATCCACCTGCAAAATTTATTCTATTTCCTCTTTCCAGGAAGGTCCATGCATCCCTCCCAGAGCCCTCTTCCTTACCTAATCTCTCTGGGTCTGTAGACTGTAGCTTGATTATCATTTACTTAAAAATTAATGTCAGCTTTTACTTGAGTACATTTCTTAATTTGTCTTTCTAGGTCTGAGTTACCTCCCTCAGGATTACTATTATTTTTCTAGTTGCCTCCATTTGCCTGGAATTTCCACAATGTCATTTTTTTTTAACAGCTGAGTAACTTTTACTAAAGCAATTACTTACATCTTTAGAAAAATGCAAACTGCCTATTAAATAAGAGTACATGTTACCAGTTTAAAGATTTAGAGAACATCTGCATAGCTTGTGACAACTGTCATCCTGAAACCTTAAATTTTGATAAATCATCATGATCTCTGGAATGGCATTTTACATCTCTAGCAGGGATGTTTACATCGCCATCTTTAATAGTATAAATTTTAACATATATGAATTTTTTTGTTCCTCATGAACCTATCCCTCATTCCAGGGGATATTTGAGTATCATGCTTTTTGAAAAGTCTACAACATCCATTGGTAAGTGTTTATTAGTGTATAGGTGTTGAAAACCCTAGAAGCAAGAGAAAGGTGAACAGTGGAAGCACATGTGTCCTAAAAGCAAATGTTTCCTACCTGCTGCATGGAAATGAGTGATAATCACTCCCCCCTCCCCTAATCATAATATTGTGGTGACCCAAATATATAAGATTGGAATTGTCCTTGTTTATTAGATTAGAATCCTGTATCTCACAAGCAACATGTAGTACTTAGAAATGCTGGTCTGTCACCAGAGAAGGATGAAAGCCTGTAGAAATTACCCTATTTCCTACTTTTTATGAAAATCACAAGAGCATGGTTTTAAGGACATTGCATCTCCATATAAATATATTATCTAGAGCTTAGAAATTTTCAGTTTCATTACTAACTTTAGTAGGGACAGTTTCAACAAAGTAATAGAGACAGTACTCAGCTTATACAGAGCATGAAGACTGAATAAATATTAAAGTGGACAATGATTCTCCCTGCACAAGCTATATGAAAGGGGTGAAAGAAAATGAAGTATTTTACTTTTCTCATCATCACAGTGGCTACTGAATGACTAATAGATGGATAGCCTACACAGGGCAGGAGTACCAGGATGACTCACATCCTGAGCTAGAAGTGGGCCAAGGTGCTGCTGTATCATCACCTACATCTACTCACAATGGGGTTTAATTTAAAACTTTGGTTGTTTATTTCATAACTTTCCCACATAACATTTCAAACCATGGTTGATATCAGGAAACTGAAACCATTGAAAACAAAACTGAAGATGAGGAAGGGCAGAGCACTGGTCTGCAGGCTAGATCCCACTGAGCAGGTGTTCCTGGAGGACTGCATGCAGAGGGATCAGGTGTTGGTGAGGTCACAGTCCACATACACAGCTATGTAGTTCAGGCAGCTTTGAGAGGAAAAGATGTCCAAAGGGGCCAGAAAAGCAAGAAACAGCGGACAGATGAAAGTGTCCAGTTGTCATCGTAATGTTGAAGAACAGTTTATAAATGAGTGAAGAGCTATTAGGCAGGAGATTGAGATTTAAAAAAAATGCTATAACAGTAACTCTCCACATGTGTTTTGTTATGGATGGCCATCCTGAGTATTATTATTAGCTGTGGTTATAAAAGAAATGAGTGCAAAAGAGAAAGCTGAATATATTGTGTTGCCCAAGGCTAGAACTTACTGTAAGTAAACGTCGATGTTATAGAAAACTGCACAGTTAATTTTGGTAAGAACATCATGGGCATAGTAAGTAATAGTGGCAGCTTTTGCTAGAGTCCTTTTCCTTTAATTTTTAAATATTTCCAAAACTGAATTATAGTATTTGAAATTAATTTTTAGAGTATAAAAGTTTTACATTTTTTACAATTTTATATATAATAAAAATGTATTGTTTTTTATAATATGGATTGTAAGACATATTAGATTTTATATATTCAAACAATTATTAGAGAAAATTAGAAGATGAATATAATTACTAAGATAAATCATTTTGCACATTTTTTATAACATTTTGAAATCATGGAAATAAGCATTAAGAGAAAAATAGTTATAATTTGCGAATGTCTGTGAGGTTCTATATTATTATCTCTATATAATGACCTGGGGGGCTGGAGAGATGGCTCAGCCGTTAAAGGTTAGGCTCACAACCAAAATATAATGACCTGGGATTGTTCATTGAAGTTGAATACCTAAGCTTACTGAAATCTACTCATAATATTGTTATTTTCAAGTTTCCCTAAAGCATCATGTCCCGTAATCTGTGAATTTCACTCAGCATCTTGCGTTCTGATATAATCCATATACTACATATGTGTACTTTTTGATTATTTATTTTGATAATGGTGATTTTTCACAGCAAGGAATAGAAGGTGATTTTGTGTTGTTTAAAACAGCATTGACTAACCTTCTTATGAAAACAACATGGCTTTGTTAGCTTACCCCTCATCACTGAAAAATAATCTGGGTTGGAGTGACAGAAAAGTGGTTATGTTTCTTAATACTTTATCAGAGGAATGAGGTATGTTTCTTGGTGCTAATGTTGGGCAGTTCACACAACCACCTGTAACACTAGATCTAGGGTATTTGATATCTTCTTTTGAACTCCTTGGGTACCCAAAGTCATGTACATATATGCATAATTAAAAATAAATAAGTCTTTAAAACATTAATAAAATAATTTTTTTGAACCAGAAAAATAACTATTATGTTAAATTTTATGATTACAAATAGGTCAGTGTGTTCTGCAGTATATAATCAACCTATTAATTAGGGAATGATAGATGTCACGAATGTGTTCAGTATATAAGTAGTAATTCTTCCTGCATTTAGGAATCACATAAAATTGTAAGCTTTTATATGGCCTTTTCAAGCTACCTTAGGGTTAGTCATCTTTTTCTCCACCCATTCTCTCTCTTACCCTCCTATCCTTCTCTTTACTTATGCCTGCATCCATTTCACCTCTATGTTCTAATGTACTCCTCCTTAAGCTCTTTCTTCCCTCCTTCTTCCAATGGTTCCTTTCCAGCCACTCAAGAGGAGAAAGGGACTGTAGAACTCCCACCCCCAACTGAGGAGCTATTTGATGGTTGATGGTTTCTGTGGAAGTAACCAGTTTTCTTTAATGATATAGCTACTGGTAGTTCAGCCATGGTCAAAAGGATGGCCCATTCATCCAGGACTATATGAACAGTAAAAACTAGACTCACACTTTTTTCTATTTAGCCCTGACTCTCTTGACTGTTACTCACTATGCAGATCGGTTGGCTTTGAACTCAGAGATTTGCCTCTTTCTGCCTCCCTAGTGCTGGGATTAAAGACATGCAAAACAGTGCCCAGCTGATTATTACAAGATAAGAAGGAACATGAGGCTGGCAGAGGTGGGGAGATAGAGATGGGTTTGGAATGCATTGTGGAGAGGAGTGGTTGGTGAATATTATGAAAATATGTTGTGGCAATATGATAGAAATATATTAAGACATTAAAAGAAAACAGCCCTTGTCACAAGGAAAGACATTTTAAAACATGTGTTTGAAAAGCAATGACAGTTAATTACATCCAATTCAGGTACTGCTAGTGTACCTGGAAATACCTATTTCAGGCCCTAGATGTTATGGTTGCAGAAGAAATTTTTCTAATTTTTTTTATGAATCAGAGGGCAAAGATTTCTTTAGAAGGACAGATGTATATCTATGTTTAGGTACAAGAATAGGAAGTTATTTAACAATTTAAAAGAGCCTCGTTTGCTGAGCAATATAGAAGGGTTATGGTAGAAGACTCAGGGTTACCTTTCAGGGGTGAAGCCCCATCTGAGCCCAGAGGTCATAAATCTGATGGAATTAGCTTTTGGTGTAGAAATTTAATATATTCCAACATTATAAGTTACCTTAGACAGACACACAGAGAGTCAATTATCAAAACATTTCTAACTAATGGGAAGAAGTTTATAGTAAGATATGCTATGTGATAGATTGGGGCCTTCAGATAGGAATCATTTCATTAGGCATCCTCCTCTTATGAGGACAGTCTAAGCTACATAACACAGGAAATAAGATTTATTTATTTATCTATAAATAATAATTGAAATTATCTATCTATAATTGAAATTAGATTATTCTCTCACACAATGCTTTCCAACCACAATTTCCCCTCCCTACACACCCCCCCCTTTCCCTAAGATCCACCTCCCTTCAGAGAAGAGGAGACCTTCAAGACATAACAACCAACACAACACAACAAAACAAAATACAATAAGATAAGGCAAAAGCCCTCACATTAAAGCTGGTCAAGGCAACCTAACAGGAGGAAAATAGATCCATTATACCAATATTCTCCTGCTGCTGGCTGGGTAGAAATTTCTTTCTTACTAACTAGTGAATCCAAGAACATAAAAAAGAAGAAACCCAGTATTCTCCCTCTACAATACAGTGCTGGTCAAGGCAATTGGAGAGATGGATATTAAAGATGATTTTAATCTCTGTGTTTGATACAGTAGTGTTATTTCTGATAAGAGTAATTATCCTTAAATCATACTTCTTTTTGCTGAAATAAAAACCTGGCACAAAAAAAAGAAAAATTTATAACAAACTAGTCTGCATTGAGCACTCTGTATGAGCTATGTTGGGTGTTACAGTGTTAAGTCTGTTATTCCACTTGCTCCTTACAACCAACTATTGAGGAAGGTGTTATTTTACATATGTGGAAATTAAGGCAATGTGCCCAAAGCTGTGCAGCTGGCATTGAGTGAAGCAATAATTTAAAGCCAAGCTTGACTCTGAAGCTTATAATTTGTAACACCAATCTATTTTTATGTTTCCTCTACTTGTTTGTTTTAAGTGCTAGCTGTATTAAAAAAAAAAAACGTAAATAGTATACTCTGTACCAAGAATTTTAAGACTTGAACCCACCCACCAACTTTTGAATTTAAAGTTTTAATAACATAATTCAGACCTCTAAAACAATCTTTTGATGATAATCCCTAACTTCCTTGCTTGAATATCAAACTCCAGTTTTTATATTGGGCTCTTGTTTATTTAAGTTTTGAATAGTTGTTAATTACACTTCATAAAATACCTACAAGGAACATTCTTAGGAACTTAATAATAGATAATCTCTACTTTACTTTTAAAATTTGTCTTTTCCCTTGCGGACTTTCTTTCCTTCTGTATTTAAATGTTTCACTTTTATTGACAGTCCATGTATGTGTGCCCAATTTTAAAAAAAGTAATTTTACTGAGTATATTCAATTTACCAGGTGATAAGAGCTGATTATTTATTTTATCTTGCTATCATCTTCCTTGACTTAGTTATTAACAGTGAAAACACTTCTGGTTTTGAGATTTTGATTATATTTTTCACCCAAGAATCACAAAATAATTATATTTTCTTTCTAGCTGGGGGACTTTTGCTCACAATACCTTGAAGTAGTTAAATTTTTCATAGTATTTGAAATAATTAATATTGTCCATGATGCATTCATGTTTATCTTTAGAAGGTAAAGACAGCTAGGATGACTGCTATGATAAAACATTTGCCATACAATTGTGAGAACATGGGTTTCAGCTCTAAGAACCCAGGTAGATCTGACATGAGAGAGCCAGTATCTATAATGCCAGCCCTTCCATTCTATATGGAGACTGATACCAGGGAAAGGAGAATCTTTTTGTGTTTGTGACCAGATAATCTACATACACAGCAGTAAAATAACAAAGAGATCTCATCTTGAACAAGGTTGGCCAACACACACACACACACACACACACACACACACACACACACACACACACCCTTGAGAGTTCCACATAGAACTTACCTTATTTTTAAAATGCTAATTTTTAAATATAATTGCATTTATATAATGTATCTTAGTCACATTTTTTCCTATTTCCCTTTTCTTGCTTAACTTATATTCTTCCAATACAAATTTCTCTCCAAACTTCTTGTTCTCTCTGTTTCTGTTTCTGTCTCTGTCTCTTTATAATTCACTGTGTTCTGTTTTGCACTACAGATATACTCATGAATGTAGGAGCATCCATGAGTGCATAGCCACTCTACAAGGAACCACACTATAAAAAAAGTTGGCCTTTCCTTCTCTAGACCACATCAACTGTCAATAGTTCTTCATGTGGGATATGGGCAACTGTGTCCCTCTCTCATCTATACTAGAATGTAGCCTAGTTTGATTTTGAACTGGTCTTGTGTGTGCAACCACAGCTGGTGTGAAAGCATTTGTCATGTTGAGAAGATACTATTCTCTCTGACTTTTGGCTTTTAAAATCTTCAAGCCCTTTTACCATGGTATTTTCAAAGTCTTTGGGGAAGGGGTGTAATGTAGGTGTCTCATTTATGGTTGAGTGCTTTACAGGTAATTGTTCTCTTCACTTTGACCAGTTGTGCAAATAATTTTTATAATCTTTGTTTAATTTTCTTTTATACCATTTCTTTTGGTCATATTCTTTCTCCTCTTCCAACTTCTCTCAGATCCGCCCCACATTTCTACCCATCTAACTTTATTCATGTTTTCCCCAATCTCTAAAACAAACAAGAAAAACATCAAGAATCAAAACAGACAAACTAAAAGATAGAAAATAAATAAGAAAAAATATATGGAAACAAAAATAGCAAGTGTGCATACACACACACACATACACGCATCACCACCACCGACATCAATAAAAGCATCAATAAAATTGTTGAGGGTGTATTTTGTGTTGATCAACTATTCCTGGGCATGAGACCTGTCCTGGAGTGTGGTTGATAAACCCACTGACACCTTATTGGAGGAAACTGATTTCCCTTTCCAAGCATGTATCAATTTGCAATTAGTTTCTTGGTTAGCTCTGAGTATTTGTGTCCATTTCCCTGTTTTTGTGCTAGGATTTTGGTCTGACTTGCATTTCTGCAGGTTTTTGTGTATGTTGTCACAGTGTCTGTGAGTTGAAATATATCTGGAAGACACTCTTGCCTTGAAGTTATCCATTACCTTTGACTCTTATAATTTTTCTGCACCTACTTCTTCATAGGTCCTTTAGCCTTGAGAGGAAGATTTGATATTAAAAATTCCATTTATGGATGAGTGCTACAACATTTCCCACTCTCTGCATATTTTCCAAATGAGGATTTCTGTATTAATTACTATATACTCTAAAGATATAAAATTGATCAAGACTGAGAGCTGCACTAACATAAGGGCATAGAAATATCTACTTAAAACACAACTTAATACTTATATAAACTTTAGGAAATAATATCAGCATGTTCACTACTGGGATCTGTAAGTTCATTTGAGACCCATGTTCTTGGCCAGATTTACAATTGCAAGCATGTGTTTCCTCCTGTACAATGGACCTTAAGTCTAATCAGATAGTGGTTGGTTAACCTCATGTATTCATGCCACTATTGCACCTGTGAGCATATCTTGCCAGGCCACTCATTATTATAGCTTGTGTGGTTTATAGCTCGATAATGCTATTGATAACTTGTCTCCATTTCTGTTATTATGAAATATTGTCCTTAGGGAGGAGCTTTCAGCTTCATTTCTACAAGTCTTGTGGCAGAAGACTAGTGTTTATAATACACAAAGAACTAAGAAAAGAAAAGCTAACAAGCAAAAAATCAACTAAACACCAAGGAAACAAACACTTCAATTGAAAAAACAAGAAATGCAAATAATTAATATATGTTTGTAAAAGTGTTCCTCATCTTTAACAATCTTGTAAATGCAAATAACATTTACTTTCAGATTTCATTTTACCCAAATCCAATAGCTAAGATCATGAAAACAAGTGGGTATGGAAAAGGGAACTTTCATTTTCTGAGAGTGAAAATTGACTCAGCCAATGTGGAAATCACTGTGATTGCTATTTAAAAAAGATACAAATATATCTCCCACACGACCCAGTGATACTACTCCTCATTATATACAGCCAGAAGTTGTCTCTTTTTAAGATAAAAAAATTGGCAAAAAAATATGTAGCCTTGCTATTGCCACACTCTAATATTGAGGCAAATCACAAAGGGTTGCCTAGGTTCAGAGGCATGGTATGAATATTCTATAGCAATGACAAAGTTTAGTCAAATCATGTAGTATGGAAATTTTTATAAGTGTTTTGAAAAATGTAACATCTATAAAATGGCATTTTTTGAAGGTTAAGAACATTAAATTTTTGCTCTGAAAACGCAAAAAACAGTTTTTTTGCAGAGCCTTCTTTCTTGCTTCCAGAACATAGATTTCCTTCAAAAGTGTTCCATTGAATACTATGAGGGAGAAGAAACGTGTATGTGGCTGCCTAACTTCTAAGTGTCAGAGTCAGAATTTAGACCAGAGTAACTTTTATGACCTCCAAATCCCACTAATATGTTCATCTTAACAATTGATAGTGATAGGGAAAATATTCAATACTTGTTTACTATTTCATTTTATCTTTCTAATAAACAGAATATTTCTATTTCTATGCTATTTGGTATTTTATATTCATCATAATAGTACCCCAACAGTGTTATATTTAATATAAAGTGTTTTTAGTGTAAAAAAAAGTATTATTTAAGTTACCATCTTAATGATAAATCTGATCACTTTGGCATAATGATTATATGTGTTGTTATATTGATTGCATCATTGTTTTATAATGATCTCTTTATATATCTATTTGACCAGACTTTGGCATCAATGAGATCTGGGGAACTGGATAATGAATTTATATCACTAGAACTTAGAATAATAAAGAAAATTGAGCAGTGAACATTTCTTGAAGTAAAGCTCATGCTTTGTCACATGATGAATTTCTTACAAGATTATTAGAATCAATAAAAACTCCACTTTTAAACTGTAAAGAGTTTAAAAATAGAGTGAATCTATGAAAAATTAAAATTCTCCTAGCCCTGTTTGAATAAATGTAGAAGATACTTGAATTACAACATAGAAGATTTGTTTGAACAGTCTTATTATAGTTAAAATTCTCATACAGATGAAATGCCTTTAAATGAATCAAACTGAAAAGATATTTTACATATGGAGAAGCTGAAACCTGAAGAGTATGATTATTATATGATTTAAGGTCTCCTAGTTGACTTCAAAGAGATGTTTTATATATTTATGTATTTGTTACTTTTCTTCTGGTCACTATAGACTGAATGTTTATTAAGCTTATAGGAGTTGCAGACCCTGCTGGCCGGCTAACTAGTTGCCCTATGTTTCTGTCCATTTTACAAGTCTTGTGCCTTAAGTTTTGTCTTTTTGTGTCAATAAGTTTTATGCATTAAACTTGAGATATGGACCCCTCTGTGTTTAATTTTTTATAAAAGAACTTAAACAGAAACAAAGAATGGCTAGTCTCTTTTCAGTGATGTTTCTAAGTAAAGAGGAACTAAAATGGAACCATAATTCTGCATTGACTAGTTTTGTATCATTCAGTGATACCTTTGGATTCTGTGTATTGCTTTTTCTTTATTGCAAAATGGGGTAGTCTGAGTATTTTATAATCTGTGATATTACAATATCAGGACAGTTTTTCTATCTGTCAGCATGATGGTAGTGCTATTTCTTCTGTTAGTGGGGACATTCTGAGAAAGCTATTTTTCAAACGTGTTTGATAGACTATATCCTAAAACATCTTCTTTATGAAACTGGAATTATTGTCTATTCTGACAATACTGTGAAATATTTTTTAAACTATATGTTAACATTTATAGTTCTAAAACTTTGTCATAAGAAAACTGAGAAAATATATATTTGTCTCCATATGTGACTAAGGTGAATAGGGAGTTATTCTGTTTTCAGAAATCAATTTAGTGGCTTTGCTTTCTGTTGTATTATTTTTGTTGACTGTAACTTCAGTAATTTAAAATAAAACCCCCATAAGAGATTTGACAACCTTGAATAAGGATATACAAGGATAGAAAGTGTGACTTCTTTGTTCATAATAATAATAATAATGATAAAAATAAAATAAAATAAAAAAAGAGATTTGACAAGTAAAACTGATATTCATATAAGATCCAAGATTAATCCTCCCATCACTGGAGTCAGTTGAATCTTCTGAATTGTCAGTGTCCATGTATCCTCCATCTTCTCCTTTGACATTGAGGGGAAAAAAGAAACAAAGATAACAACAGAAGGTAGTACTTGAAAGACACAACACAAAGCCTCCTTTCAGCCCTCTTGGATGCTCTACAGAGAGGATAACCCAAGGACATGTGAATCTTCCTAACTATACATAAATCAGGTTGAGACTTGTCCTTAATGGAATTGTGTCTGAGTTCTGAGACTGTCTTACAGGAGGCAGAGCAAGCTGTGCTATTTATGGTCTTAGTTGGTAAGGATACTGACACTTCTTTTTATTGCTAAAACATAAAATATATCATTTGAGTGTCTTTATCCTATTGAATTCAGACAGGAGTGTGGCACTGCTATTTTTTGGAAGAGAGAAAGAAATTATCTTCTTATGCTAAACAAAGACATATGACAGCATAACCCATTGCTGTTTCAATATGAAGAGTAGAGCTATGATTTTCATTTACTTGCAATCATATTTCAAAGCAAGTAAAAATGTATTTCTGATATTTTAGCCACATTGTCTTACAGTTTATATGGTTTTGATTCTAAGTATTTTAACTGATCATTGCCTACATTGATTAAAAAAAAATTATTAAGCTAATAGGGAAATTTTTTAACTTGATTTCCATTAAGTAAAATCAGAGATTCTTAGGAATTGTCCTTTGTAGAGGGTATCTCTTTAGGGTACATAGAAGAATAGAAATGTGTTCAGATTAGATGTTTTAGACATTCATTATCTATATGACCCTAAGAAAGTTGGAATTTAGTAAGCAGTAGCTGATGATGAGTCAGTTTTTCTGCTAAACTGAATGAATTTTAATGGCCAGATATATAGAAATTGACAGTGAAAGCCATATTATTTGAGTTCTGAGCTTTCCAGATGTGTTTGACTTTTAAAATCATGACTTTCATGGTGAAGTGATGGTGTATACTAGTACTAGATAATGAAATGTTTAAAACTTGACATTTCTCTTTTGTTAACCTCAGAATATGAGGTTTACATTAGGTTTATTTGAATGCTTTCACAGTCATAGCACTCTCCACTTGAGGAGATACTGGTATTTAGTGGCTACTGAGAGAGGGAGAGTCAGTTTTCATAGTTTGTTGCCCATAATAAATTGATGTTTTCCGCTAGAAGGTCGTACATACAAGACCATAGGACAGCACAGGCTGGATCTGTTGGCTTTACTAAAAGAGAAGACACAATGTCTGTGCGTAGGGAAAGGGGATTAATCTGGGAGGAGTTGTGGAGTGACTTTTATCAAATAACACTGTACAAAATTATCAGGAAACTAATACAGAATGGAAGAAAAATCAAACCCCACAGCTTGGACAAGGAGGGCTGCTGAGTCAGTAACATGCTTGCCATACAAGCAGAAGGACTTGATTTTGGATCTCTAGAACCCGGGTCAATAGGAGAGGGGTTGCCTAGTCTTATGTAACTTGATGTGCCATGGCTGGCTGATATCCATTCAGAAAAGGCCTGCGCTTTTCTGAAGAGAAAGGAGGCAAGTGGATGGGGTTTGGGAAAAAGGAAGTTTAGAAGGAAATACTGGAAGGAGAGGAGAAAAAAAGGGGAAGATGTGACCTGCTGGGAACAGATTAATTAATTAAACAAATTAATCAAATCAATTTGGGGAAAAAAGAAGCAAACCTAGAAGTGAGTGCTTATAATTCCAGATCTGGGAGGGGAGAGCTAGAAGCATTACTTCAGATGGCTGGTAGCCGAAGTAGGCCAAACTGGTGACTTCCAGTCCTTGAGAGATTCTGTTTCAAGAAATATGGTGGAGGTCAATTAAGAAAAAGACTCCATGTTGACCTCTAGATTCCAAATGCATGTGTGCACAAGCACGCGACATGCACACGCCCCCCCCCCACTAATAACAAACAAATAAAATCTACATCTTTCTCTACAGCAGCCAGCTTTTCCTCTTACTGGTCTGTGCCTGCTCCTGGCATACACTGCATGAGAGCCTAGTGCCTGAGAGTGATGCTCACTACACTGCAGATAGAAATATTTATGGCTTGTTACTGTCCTGAGGTCCTAGAGACCATTGGAAGCAATTTGCTTTAGCACCCAATCAATAAATGATTAATGGCATTTATTTTATTTCTATGGCTCTTGATTTGTTTTTTTCACTAAAGCTCTTATTTAGTATCTGGATTTCATATTCATTTAAACATTTTTCTTGAAGCAGAATAGAGGTTTCTTTCCTTGCAGCTAGTTATAATGGGCCTCTAGAGACTAATAGTTCTTACATGAGCATTATTATGGCAGATCCTTGGTTTCATTTCTTTCTTTCTTAGTGTGTGTAAAGCCCACATGACCCTGTTTCCCTTCTAGCTCTATCTCCTGCAAGGCTCACTTTACCTACCACATTGTAGGACTCCAGGCCTAGGCTCTTCCACAGGGCATTGACACTTGACAACTTTTTCTTTCTGGAGTGCACTGCACCTCCAGATTTGTATAACCAACTGCCTGTCATTCAGATGTAAATGTAAATGTGTCTCTTCCACAAAAGTCTTTGTAATCCTTGAACCAGAATGTAGTGTCCCATCATTTACAAATATTAATATATTATTAATCAGAATTAAAAATTTTCTTGTTTACATTTTATCTCTCTGTAATGCACATATCTAATCTACCAGAATACAAATTCAGAGAGAACATCATTCACTATGGCATCTACAAAGCATTGAAAAGTGCTAGCATGGATCCAGTCTTAATATTTATTAATTCAGTGACTAGTATAGTATCTTATAGTGAAAATTTAGAGTGTCCATATTTCTTTTTAACTTACATAGATTACTATTCTTTTAAAAATTCCATTACACTTATATTTTTTATTTGAGTGGATGTGTGATTATTTGTGTGTCATAGTGCCTATGTGGAGGTCACAGGACAATTTGTGAGCATTGGTTTTCTTCTTATCCTATGTGGGTCTTTGGTATTTAATTCTGATCATTTGGCTAGGCAATAATACCTTTATCTGCTGCCTTGGTTTACCATCTCTCACTACTGAGAGGACTTTTTATTTAGATTTTTACAAACAGAGAACCATGACCAGAGGAGAAGAGTTATTTGATTTCATGAAGCATTTTGCTAATATTCAATAATGGGATCAAAGCTCATGAATCTGGAAACCTGGGTCTGTATAATGTTTTGCTGTATATTACAATTTCAGTTTATGCAGGTTTATGAATGCTTATCTGTAACACTGAAGTCTTAAACTCCTGAAAAGTAAAAAGTTTCTTGTAACCATGGCAACAAAGTGCATTTGGTGGTAGGAACCTAATTTAAGCAAGGTAAGCCTAGTTATAGTTTCCATGTATCTTGCTTAATGTGACTGTTCCTATACTTCAATATTTGCTCACATATATAAAATATCAGATCATAAAATATATAATATATTTTAATCCCATATTATTCTGGGTACTATTATACAATCCCAGTACACATGTTTTTGAATTTCAAAATATAACTAACCTCAAGAATTTAACTTACTTATTGATAACTCAAAAAATGAAGCTCATCTCATAGCCACACATGACAGGGAAAAATAATTTGTTATAAAAGAAAATCTTAAAAAAAAAATCTTACATTGCTAACAAAAAACCTAGGGGATTGAGTCATATCATTTTGTGAGAAAACTGCAGAGTAGAAAATCAATTACTATTGTTCAGAAAGCTT
The DNA here is from genome assembly GCA_004025045.1 of Sigmodon hispidus. Lineage (NCBI taxonomy): Eukaryota > Metazoa > Chordata > Mammalia > Rodentia > Cricetidae > Sigmodon > Sigmodon hispidus. The sequence continues at coordinate 68,062 of PVIH01004188.1, forward strand.
TTGATCCTTTGCAGAAGGGATGTTAATGTGCTGTAAAAGGATCAAAAGTTTTGTGAACAATAGTAATAGATTTCCTCCTCTCCATTGGATCAATTCACACAGATCATGCCAGTAATTTTCACAGCTCTCTGAAGTAGGCACCTCTGTTACCCACATGGGTAAGGAAGGTTTCTTTAAAATTACATAAATTGTAAAAGGTCATCTTAGTGTAAGTAACATATTAAAAACTTGTACTCAAGACAGTCTGGCTGTAAAAACGGTAGTAGTGGGCAAAGACTCTTGGTGGTGAGATTTACATAAGAGAGGAATCAGCATAGGATTTCTGAAAGGGCTTTCTATGTTATACATACTTGTAATTCTTGAAGAGTAAGTCATGTTAAGATAGCAAACAGAAAGATATAAATTCTAAACTCTTAGCAAAGTTCTATATATGCTGATTATTAAGAATATTTGGATTATCCACATATTTTGATTCTCCTTGTATTAGATCTATCAATTTTTCAGTGGCAAAAATCAAGTTTTAAACAAAAAAGATAACACTGTTTTTTTAAAATGGAGAAATATACCCCAATACAAAAAAACCATAATTTTCTGAAAATTTTATATTAAAATTAAAGCTTTGTTATTTAAATATGCATGATATTGGTCTATTATGTACTATGTCTAAAACATACCCATACAACTAAGATTAAAACAGAATTGGCTAAGATAAAAGACATAGATGACAGCCTATGCTGGAGAGGTTGCAGAGCAAGGGGAACACTCCTCCATTGTTGGTGGGAGTGTAAGCTTGTTCAGCCACTCTGGAATGCAGTATGATGGTTTCTCAGAAAACTGGGAACCAATCTCCCCAAGAATCCAGAAATACCACTTCTGGGTGTATACCCTAAAGACACACATTAGCACTCCAAAGGCATTAGCTCAGCTATGTTCATAGCAGCATTATTTGTAATAGCAAGAACCTGGAAACAACCTAGATAGATGCACCTCAACTGAAGAATGGATTAACAAGCTGTGGTACATCTACACAATGGAGTACTACTACTCAGCAGTAAGAAAAAAAATGATATCCTAAAATTTGCAGGCAAATGGATAGATTTGGAGAATATCCTCCTGAGTGAGGTATCACAAACCCAGAAAGAGAAGCAGGGGATGTACTCACTCATTAGTGGACTCTAAACAAAAAAAGCAAAAAGCAAAGCATGTCCAAGCTGCAAACTATGTCCACTGAACAGCTTGGGAGCTGAAACACCTTGGATGCTACTCCCTCTAGAGGAACACCTGACCCAGTCTTGATGTTGGGGTGAGGAAACTGGATCTGCCAGGAGTGTTTGCTGAACTGAGCAGTATTGGGACCTTGGGACCTCTTGCCCTTGCTGGGGAGGAGATGGGTTATGTGGAGAAGAGAGAGTGACTGGAAGGTGTGGGAGAGGGAAGGGACCTTGAATAAGGATATACACGGATAGAAAATGTGACTTTATTCATAATAAAAAAAAAGAATAGGCTGGTAAATTAAATGTAATCAAAATTACTTACAAATACTATTCATATGAAAATAGTTATGTGTAAGAAGTGATGTATGTTGAAATTTGCTCCCTTGTTAGAATGTCCACATGGCATGAAATGCTTCTATGTGATACCTTTTTGTTTGTTGTTGTTTTGTACATAGTTTGTGCTATGGGCCATACCAGTGCTTTGGAGACCTTCTGTATCATGGTATCATTGCATCTAAACTGCTGTAAAATGTTAGTTTATGTAGTGATTCTTAAAGTTATTCAGCCTACATTTTTATCTATTATCCAATTTCACCCTGGTTATTTGGATCAACCAACCCTCCTAGCGCGTTATTTTTTTCTTAGACTGTTGGCTTAGAGGCATCAGAAGTTCAAAGTGACCAGTTCAATGGGGTATTTGTTGTGGGTCCTGGAAGTAGTACTTCCCCTTTGGAACCAAAATTTGAAGACCAGAAGAACTTAAGATCTTAACAACAGGAAGCGATCATTTTCCTAGTGGATCACTAGGGATGATTGTGAGTGGAACTATTCCTTTTCCACCCCTTGAAGCCTGGACCTGTGGATCTGGCTAGGGAAGAAACCATAGCATAGACAGGATACTGATTCAAAGAACATACAACCTTCTGAAGCATGCTGCTCCAGCTGTTCAGGCTGCTGCCATTTAATTGGTCCTGTGAATATGCCTTCAAAAAAGCATCTATCAGGCCTGCTGCTTCAGGGTGGTGGCAACTATAGTAAGACCAGTAGTCTACATGATTGAGGTCCCATTGGTCCAATTCTCTGACTGTTCTAGAACCCAATTAAAAGACCCATGCATAAAGGTTCATGCCTGTATCCCAGCACTGGAGATACACAGAGGAGAGGATCCCTGGAAATTTCAGGCCAGCCAGTTTAATCTGTGAGCTTGAGAGTCATTAGTGAGAACCAGGTGGAAAAAGACCAAGGAAGACATTTATTTTCAAGTTCTGGCCTTATCATGTACACACACACACACACACACACACACACACACACACACACAACACAACACATACAAATATACATACAAACAAACAGAACTAAGGATGAATAGATAGATTAATTACAGCTCATCTAGAGAAATCAGGCATATTCTGGAAATTGAGAGAAGAATTAGAGTTATAAATCCTATTAAGAAATGATCAGTCTTGAAACCATGCATACAGGTAATATTAAGCAGACTGAGCAGGTTTTCATTATGAATTTAGCAATACATATGTATGTAATGACAACTAATGAAGAAAGAAGTCATGAATTTGAAAGAGAAAGAAAAGAGGAGTATTTAGGAGAGCTTGAAGAAACAAAGATAAGAGGAAATTATGTATTTTATTATAATCTCAAAACTAAATATTTTTAAAAGAAGCAAACATGAATAACTAACACAGGATTGATTTATTTGTATGTGCTTCCAATTCTGACCACCCATCAGAATGAGATGACAAGAGGCCCTTTGCTTGTTCTTTAGCCAGACTTTACAGTTTAATTCACGCCAGGTATAATAAAGAATACTAAGTATTTTAACCTAGATTTTATAATTTTAAGCTTATAGCAAACTGAGCAAAAAGTTCAAACATTATATACCCTTTTTTACTATTTATCCTTTATCTATAGCTTTCCCCACTATTAAAATTTCACACAAAATTTATATAATTGCTGCAGTTAATAAACTAATATTGACAAAGTATTGTAACTCAAAGACTATTGCTTGCGTTAAGGTTACTCTTGTTAGAATTCAATAAATTAGACAAATGTATTAAAACACATATTTGCCTTTACAAATGAAGTATTTTCCATGTCCTAAAAAAATCCCCAGGTGTTCTTCCGACTCATCAGTAATTTCAAGAAGCTCCTCAGATAATTCTAATGTGTCAATCAAAGTTAAAAATTGCTGACAGATGAAGAGAAGACATCTATGTCACTCCTTTTTCACATGTTCTCTTCTGGTTTTGACATCTGAGGGGCATAACTAAGGTTCGTACCATGGACTTTCAGTCAGTGCTCATGTCACTGTCGTCAAATTTAAATATTCCTTGACTAAGTTTTTTCACATTCAAATGTATCTGTGAATATGGTTTGTTTAAGTTCTTAATCATTCCATGTGTCATTAAAGTTTTATTGTGAGGTATGCAAAGATGGACAAATTCTTCCTTGGATTTGTATTTATGGTATTTCCAAAGTGGTACATCTACACAATGGAGTACTACTCAGCAGTAAGAAAAAATGATATCCTAAAATTTGCAGGCAAATGGATAGATCTGGAAAATAGCCTTGTGAGTGAGGTATCACAAATCCAGAAAGATAAGTAGAGGATGTACTCACTCAATAGTGGACTTGAAACAAAAAGCAAAGCATGTCCGAGCTGCAATCCACAACCATTGAACAGCTTGGGAACTGAAACACTTTGGACCAGCACCTTGGAGTCCATTCCCTCCAGAGGAAAACCTGACCCAGTCTTGATGTTGGGGTGAGGGAAGCAGATCTGCCTGATGAGCTAAATTTTAAATATTCATTAAAAGTTTGTGCTAGTTAAATTTCAGATATAAAGCCTCTGAAGTTAATGATAAAATCTAACTTAGACATTTTACAATAAAATTTGAGTAAGAAAGAAGGACACATTTTGGGATGGGAAACCACTACAAATATAAACATCTGGCAGGATAATAATGAGAATACATTCTTGGTTGGCTGCAGATTTTTGATTTATGTAAATCTCCAGCAATACATTCCTCCAAGCACACTAGAAAGGAAGGTAAGCAGACAGAACCTACTGGGTAATGTTAAGGGAACTCACAGACTGCATTAGAAATAGAGGGCATAATATCATTTCTCAGGAATATGATCCCTAGAGAAAGATCTGAAGTGCATTTCAATCACAGGGTCTTTACAAAAAGCTTCCAGTGTGCACACTCTTAGGACTCCTTAGGAATAGAATGCAGATCTGCCACACTTCCCAAGGCATCTTGTTATCTCTGTATTTGTATGCATGCAAGGTTTGTCTCTGTGCTAAGTGCTTATACACATACTCATTCAGCTCCAGACCACTTCCCTTTTTATGATCACTAGAATATACTGTGAATCCTGGAATGTGAAATTGAAACCAATCTCCTGTCAGTAAGCAGGTTGATGAGGACCTCTCATCATGAATTCTCTCACTAACCACTCAGGACAGAGCTATGAACTGTTCAATCAATCACAGGACAAACAAGAAAAATCTTATACACTGAACCATATTGCAGGAATGCTTGCTATACTGTTGTTTTCATTTGCATTGAGTAGGGATAGGAGTCTGTTTCTCATTTTTATTATATCTATGTCCAAACTCTATCAGAAACCTTAACCTCTCTGTCAAGAAATGCTTATTTATCTCATTCTGCAAATGACATTCAAATTTTACATAAATGTAGATTATATTCTTCTTTCTACATGATGCAAGTCATATTCAGAATAAGTAATAAATACAGGATTTGGAATTTTGATGGTTTTAGATAAAGGAGTAGAAAATAAAAATAATACAAATCTTCCTTGTAGGCTCAGTGACAAATATTTATGGGGTATCTGCCCAGCCTTACAATTTGAATTATCTTTTGACTCATAGAGGTAGCCTCTGACAGACACATTTTCATGCCACTATAAGATACCGCAGTACTTGACTCATCCAAATGAAGCCAGATTGAATCAGAGCCAGTTCCTATTTTTCTCCCTAATATTTGGAACTGATATCAAAAGATGTTTATCCCCAGCTTCTGATCAAAATGCAAGAGTGAAATGATGCATGAGCTTGTTCTCAATCCAAACAAATAGACATTACAGAAAGAATTATGAATCCAGTACTACCAATAAGATTAAAAAAGCAGAAGTAAGATTCTCAAATCACACAAGCAGGTAGAATTTGAACTGTGAAGAGAAGGTGAAGCTGGGCCAACTTTGAGGTCAGTGACCTGGTAAATACCTTGGAATGAACTCTCACTGTTTCAGGGGGAAGATACTTTAAGTCAAATACCTATCTACAGAGGACAGCCACAGTTGGTCTCTACACAAATCATAGAGGATTTCATTTCAGTTCAGGAAGACAATATAAAAGTAGGATAAAATTCCCAGGCTTGAAGGGATAGTAAAGAACATTTAATTTATGCCTTCTCAATTTTCTTAAATCTGTGCTTTGGATCTTCAACAACCATGATACTACCACCTAGGATTATAGAAGCTTAGAATGTAGAAATTCATACATAAATGTAATGCAAGTAATCAAGTCTTTTATGACACAATGTAAGTAGGATGAGGGACTGCGGATTTAGTTAGGTTGGTAGAATGCTTGGCTAACATGCAAGAGAAATGAATTTGATCTACACCACTGAATAAAGCACATACTTATAATCCCAACCCTTAGGAGTTGAGGGGGGTCCACCACCTGACTAAAATACAGAGTTTGAGACCAGGCTAAGCGTATTGGGACCTTCTCATTAAAAATAAAAGCAAAACTAAAAAAACAGAAAAAAAATGAAACAAAACAAACAAAAACAAGCCAACAAAATGAGCAAAATTTAAGAAAAATTGCCAAAACTTAAGAATATAGAAATAATATGTTCTGGTAATTATTATAAAATCAGTATCTTAAAGGCCTTTAAAGTCTTGCTTGTATTTTTGTCCAACTACACTCACAACTAGTAGATTTGAATCTGCACAAGAGTTACTACTAGACTTGCTAGGTAGAATCAACCATGTCTTGGAGCACTCTGAGTGATAGTAGTTACCTGAAAAAAACTTGATCATTGTGATTGAGCCTATGTCAAGACCTGTTGATTGAGACTTTCACAGTCAAGCACTAAATAACCACAAAGCTGGCATTGAAGTGAATAAAAAATTTAGTGATACAGTTGTGTAGGAGGGTTAAGGACACTTGAAGCTCCCTTTCCTACACAGACAGCAGTGATATATTGAAGTGTTTCTTCATCAATAGTTTCTATAGTTTGAGAACCTTTTCAGGAAAAGGTTCTCTAGAAATCAGAAATATTTTAATGTGCATATAATTCTGGTTGAGAGAAGAAACATTTACAAGAGATGATTGCAATATAGGAACTAGCCAAGAAGCAAGAACTTACATGGTTTGATGGGTACTTACAGGTATGATAGGCCAGAATGGCACTTGAGAAGCACACAAGTGTTAACAAAAACAAGAGGGAGGGAATTTCTTTGAGATGGCCTGGAGTAGGGTGCTTTGTGATCTATACTTGGAAAGGAAAGGCTGAATTGCTTGCCTTATTGAAAATTTGCCACAAATAGAGCCCTGTATATATAGTTAAATTTTCATTTGCTGTTTATTCTTTCCTAAAGGCCACAAACTGAAATTATTTTATTACTATTTTTATATGTAAAGCATTATTATTAGGTCTTTATTTAACTCTCTACCAATGTGCTTCCTGATAAACTTTTTTTAAAGAACTCTTTGCTCTTCACTTGACCATATAAGAAGTTTAACTTTCCGTAGCTGAGAAAGAAGGGTATAGCTTTTATAAATCAGGCTAAAACTACTGTGTAAACAACATGTGCTGCTTTTCATTTATCAGCTGCAAGGCACTCTGGTGCATTACCATTTTAGTACTTTCTTCCTCATTAGATTTCACTAGTCATCTAATATTTTGAAAAAATATTCAGCCTGAAAAGTTCAGTCAATTTCAGGACACTGTAGCAAGGACAGCCATGTGTTTTCATGTTTATCACATTAAATTTACTGTATAATTAGTGCCCTTTGGTGTTTCTTATCAACACATACATCTACTACAAATATGTCATGTGAATTAGCTGTAGTATTTTTTATAATTATACTTAGTACTGATTCTTGTCACTTCTGTATAACATCATAAAAATATAATTAGGCCAGCTTCAGGGACTAATAAGACAGAGATTCATAGACTTTGAGACAAAAGGAGAAGGATGGAACAGAGGCAGGTAAAAGATGATAGAGGAAGAATGAGTAAATAAGAAAAATATAACCTCTATAAATAATTTGAGAAGTAGATAGATCTTAATCATTCATACATTGAATCTGTAAGTCACCCAGCATATATAACACAAGAGAATAAGATAAAAAAAAATGTGAAGGAGACAGTAAGAAGCATGGAAAACAGAAAGAAAAATAATAGCATTAATATAAATCAATTTATATATCAATAAATTGTTATAACATTAATACATGTTAGTTATAATTAAAATTAATATTTTGTAAATTAATACAATGAGACTGGAAAGGAAAAAAAATTAAAATATGTAGTGGCAATTTTAGAAAATTTAGTGGCTGAGAACTTTCCAGAATAAGCATTGACAAAACTTCAGATTACAAAGTACATTAACTCCACATAAAACAAATGAATTCATACCCAATCACAGTCCAGTGAATCCACAAAATATAAAGAATGAAGAACATCTTAGAAAGTCAAGAAAGAAAAAGAATGTCCTTGGAAAAGCAAGTAGGATTTTATGGCCGAGAGATGCCAGTCAGACTGAGGTGTGTAATAGAAAAGGGATTTTAAAAATGCTTATTTTTACCTTGCCATGTGCACAGGGAAAAAGAGTATGACAACAGGAAATATAAGGTTGTTACTTATCTCCAAACTATTGATAGCACAGTTACTTAAACATTCCAAGTATTACAAATATAATGCAAGCTCATTAAACTGAGCAGCTCTTTGTGTGCAACTCGATATTTCTAGATGGTGCTGATGGTATTGGTGAAGGGAGTACAATGAGCAAGAAGTGTGAAGTCATGTGTGCATGTCTAAGTGGCTTTCAGTCCAGGCTAGACACATGAAGAGGTAAACAACTAAATTTAATTCTTGATAATATTAAGGTAGGCCTCCTGACTATTTGATTTCCTGTTCCTCTTAGAAACTGCTGAACATTAGAAACTAGAGCTGCTTCTGCAAAGTCACCTCACTTTGTAAGTAATGGAATTAGGATTCTGAAATGAGTTTGACCTCATAGTCTACACATTTGTCTCCATAGTGCCACTGAAAGTATATGCCAATTATTTGCCTGCAACCAAATAATTTTATAAATGTCATTGTATTTAATGATTAACAAATGTCACTGACATTACTAATTCTACTTTAGAAAGAAAGCAAAGTTTGTAATCCTTATATGTTTCCTATAATGATATAGTCAGCCAACACTGATATCAAAATTGAAATTGAAATAAAGTGAGAATTGAAGTCATTTTCTATTCTCAAATACTTTATCATGGGTCTTTCAGCACTTACTGGCATAGCATTCCAAGGAGAGTTCTTATTTTTGGAAGCATCCATATGAGAGCATATCTCTAAGCTGATACATGCCTAAGAGCTCGGATGACATATACTAAACACAGGAGAACGTTCTAAATAACTCAGCTTCATGGACAGCATCAGAAAGGTCCCAGAGTTTGTAACTCTGCAGACAGCAGGAACGTAAGGGTGGTCTGTCTTCAAGATCTTTTTTTTATTTACAAATTATTCTTCCTCAGTACATTTCCTCTGTAACAATCTCCAATCATGTTATTCTTTCTTTTGATTACTCTTTAAATTTTAAATTCATATACTTGTGATGTTTACCATGACTCATTGATTTAACTGGTAGACAAGTGTGGTGGTGATATTTATTCAGGCCTGATGGAACAGCATCCCTACACTGCAACAGAGAGTATGTTTACATTAACATTTATATATTTGACTGCTTTCCAAAACTTTGATGTGATAAATTTAGATATGAAGGATTTATCACCACATCCCCTTCATTATTTAGCAAAAATTATGGAGTCACAGGGAAGATTCTATTCAGTGTACCAAATTAGTCATGGGAAAATGGCAAGAAACAGCTCTGCAATTTAATTAATGATGATATGAGGGGGCAATAGTAATGAACAGGACCAGAGACACAGAGTCTGCTGGCATTTGTTATTACAAATAAAAGAATATTACTCTGTTATACATATTAGCACAAAATCTATTCCTGTGTTGGTGATATATTATATATTTAATAAAAATAGTTTAGATATCACAGAGCCAAGCCATGAAGGTCAGGGAGTAGTGATCCACACATTTAATCCCATTACTCAGGACACAGAGATCCTTTTGAATCTCTGCCAAGCAGTGATAGCATACACCTTTAATCCTAGCACTAAGAGAGTTGAACCAGGAAGTAAAATATCTGGGTAGGTCATGCAGCATTGGCTGATAGAAAGCTGAGAGAGAGTAGGAAGTGGCAATGGCTATAAAAACCTCAAGGCCCATTCTAGGAGCATCTTCACCCTTCAACACTCCCTCTCCTAAAGTTTCTATAAGATTCCTAGACATTCCCACATTCTGGGGCCAAATGGTCAAACATATGAACCTATGTAGACCATTTCTACTTCATACACTATAATACATCTTTATAAGTACACTCACTTTGTTTTATCAATATCATATGTTTAATTTCTGACAACTTCTGATATGATTTTCATTTTTGTAGTTTTATTTTTTCAAGATTGCTGTGTAAATAAAATCATATAACGTTTTGGAATTTTGTTTGTGTTTCGTGAGTTTGTCTGATTGTTATATGTGCATGTAGATCCAACATTTTTATTATTATTAAATAGTATTTCCTGGCATAATTCTGCACTTTGTTTAGCTATTTACCCACTGAAAGACATTTGTATTATTTACAATTCATCTAAATAAATAGAGATGCTTTAATTATTTATTTATAGATTTCTCTCTGAATGTGCTTTTAAGTTTCTGGAAAAAATGCCTCAGAGTACAATATTTGGATTGTGTGATTTTGTGTGTTTAATCTTTAAGAAAACTGCTGATATGCTAAAAATTTAATTTTCCCTTGAAATGTTCTAATTTCAGTTTTGTTTTTGTCATCAGTATCTGACCATGCATGCTTCCCAACACTCTTTCTTCTGTCATTACTGGTTGCTTCACTTATATCTTCCTAATGTCATACTCTGTTCTCCAGTATAACAAGACATGTTATAAGGGGTAATTTATAAATAATAGAAACATATGTTTACAGTACAGTTCTGGGAGAACTAAAATAAAAGTGTCAGGTAATTTGGGGGTGATGAAAGCTTATTTTGTTCTTTATAGAAGACACCTGCTTGCGGTATCTTGTGCAAAAAAGAGACAGGGAGAGAGAAAAAGAGAAGAAAAGGAAACAACTTTCTTCATGTTCTCTCAAGAGGACATTCATCCATCTCATTATGCCCAGTTATTTCATGGTTTCCTAAAGACCTCTTTTCTTATTGTAGTGGGTTAACATTTCACCATTAATTTTGAAGGGACATGTAATGACTGACTCAAAATGTGCTCTGTTAGTTGAGTTTCCAATCTTTCTCTCTCTTAGATGTTTGCTTGCTTCGAGCTGCATTGTTTGGTCTCTTTGGCAGTATTTGTTCATTGTGTATCTGTGCAGAAGTCTCATGCTGGATATATGGCTCTAAAATATCTTTTCTTGTTCTGCAGCCTTTATTGCCATTAATGGAATATTTATTAGGGAAAACATTTAAATTCTGATGAATTTAAAATTAAAAATTACTTTCTCTAATAGATCTTGATTTAGATATCAAATCCCAGAATATCTTACCTAATGCTCAACACAAAAGATTTGCTCTTATAGTTTTTTAAATATGATTTTGGGTTATTGTGTAAATCAATTTTGTATTTTTCACCTCAGCTTACTATGTTCTGTATTTGTTTCCAACAGACTTTCTTTAAAATAGAATATGAAGTGATGATTGATTTTTATTATGATGCTTTTAGACATGTACATCATTGTATTTTGTTCATGTCATTTCTTATTACCTTTTCTTGGTCATCCTCCCACTTACACTGGATTCCTTTTCTAGTCTTTCTTTTACTTTTGCATCTTTTTAAAGATAATTGTATGTGAGATGTGAGGATTAAGCTGAGGTTTGTTTAGTTACTTTGTCCAAAGATGTTCAGCTGTTCCAGTATCATTAGTTGAATAGCCTTTGTGCTGGAATTGGTTCCTTCATTGAACTGATTTCATGTTTTTAAATAAGCTGAGAGTCTTTTTTTATCAGTCTATATGGGTCTTCTCTGTCCTGCTCATTGATGTCACAATTCCTTTACTAATGCTACAGAATATGCTTACTGTGCTAACATTTGGAAATTAAGTATAGTGAGTCTCTTTATTTCTGTTTTTTTTTTCTGTTAAAATTACTCTAGCTACTTTCCCTCCCAATGCAATTATGTAAATAATGATTCTTACTGTGGTTTTGATAGTATTTTTAATAAAATATGGACACTAGTATTAGATTATGTGTTTTGTGAAATTTTATGTTTATCTGTTTTTCATCAATGTTCTGTAATTTTTTTATGGTATAAGCACTCTACATGTTGAGTTCAACTCACACAAAACATTTCAGCTTTTCCATTAGTATGAGCAGAATTGTACTTATATTGGTGATTGAATGTTTAGCTCTTATTAGACAAGATGCAGTTAATTTTTGAATATTTATCTTGTATCTTGTGACTGTTTAATTTACTTTTATGTTTATGGACTTTAAAAAAGTTCTTTTGCGTTTTGGCACTTTTTTCCTCTGTGGAAAATTTTGTGTTTAAGTAGGGACAGCCCTCTTTCTTTCTCATATGCATTATTTTTATTTATTTGTTTTTATTTATTGCATTGGTTTAAAGCATTAGAACCTTGCTGAAGAAAAGGGATGAGAAGAGTTGTTTATACTTATTCCCAATCTCTAGAGGGAAACATTCAGTGTTTTACCACCAAACATTATAGAACATGGTTTTTTTTCTTTTCTTTTTTTAAAAAAACTTGTTGTTGTTTATATTTTTTATTTAAAATTTATTTTATCATACCCACCACTGTACCACTGTTCCCCCTCCCCTTCTTCCCAAGCCTCCCCCAACTTCCCCTACCCCATCCCTATCCATTCTTTTGAGAGGATAAGGACTCCCAGGGTGAGTCAATGAGACTAGGATAGTTCAGTTGGGGTGAAACAGAGAGGGAGAACAATGAAATAGGTATCTTCATAGGAGGGGCCATTGTGAGATTAGAGAGAAACCTGATGCTAGAGAAATACTCAAGAACTCACAAAGATGACCCCAGCTAAGACTTCAGGCAATGATCTTCCTTAGTCTGTTAATATGATAGATTATTGGCTAATAAAACAAATTGATATTGAGTTAGTCTTTCATTCTTTAAATCAATCTTATTTGATCCTTTGCATAGAATTATATTTATATATTGCTTAACTGTATTTGATAATGCTTAATAGACTTTTTTACAAACACACATACATACAGACACATACACACGCACACACACACACACATGCACTTGTGCCTCTAATGTTCAGATTTGTTATAGGATTTAAATGTGCTATCATGGCTGCATAAGAAACAATAAAAATATGGAACCAAAGGTAGCTGATATCCTAACAAGAGAACATCATTGGCAGGCTTTATAAGCAAATTTGTAGGACTTGGTAATTGATAGGACATAGTAATTGAGAGATGAGAACATGTCAGAGGTAATTCCTAAATTTTCTGTTTGTTCATGGAAAGGATATGATGGGTAATGTTTATGCTATTAGAGAACACTGTTAGGATGACAAGTTCTAGTAGAAATGAGAGAAGCCATTTGAAGTAGTAAGTAAGGTCATGTAACTTTGAAATTTTTTAGGAATTAAATATAGAATAAAAAGTGATTGGATGTAGGGCACGGTTTGCCTTTGCACAACTTGCCGGAACATTCTGTTGCCGCTTATGCTAATTAGGCATCGAGTAGTGACCAATCCGATGTGCTGATGCTAATTAGGCATTGAGGAAGGACCTATCCAATGCAATCCCCAAATATGTTAATGAGCCATTATTTTGGGCCAATCACCAGCCATATGCTAATGAGTATTACTTTGAACCAATCACCAGCCATATGTTAATGAGGCATTGTGATGGGCACCAATCACGCACCAGGCTTCCCTATATAAGCAGGCTGAATCTCCGGCTTGGGGTCTTCTTTCCACCATTTCACAACTGAGCTGTACTCCAACAAAGTGTGATCCGAGAAGAATCATGCGTGTGGTGACTCATCGTTCTGCAGGCCAGAAGCGGCTCACCACAATTGGAGACCTATGCTCAATGGATTGTTAGTCTTAAAAGAATATGCAAAAAAAAGAGAGAGAATTTTAATGGCCAGAGAAATAGGATTAAAGCCAAGACAGAATGACTGCAGAACTAAAGTATAGGCATGGAGAAAGTGTTAAGGAAAAGGAAAGGCACTGTCCAAAGCATAAAAAGGTGTTAGAGGAGAGGTAAGATGAGGACTTAGCCATCTCTTTGGTTTGATGTGAGAGCCACTGGTAACTCTAATGAGAATTCCTTGTTGAGTGAGGGGGTGGAAGCCGGAAGAGAGAGAGAGAGAGAGATGAGTGGGAGGTGAGGAACTGCAAACAATGAATATTGACAACTATTTCAAAGTTTGTGCTGTGAAGGAAGAGAGGGGGCAGGCGGCAACTGGGTGAGGGTGTGGGAGTCCAGTGAGTGTCTTTATTTTTAACATGGAAAGGCTTATGCATGTTTAATTGTTTCTATATTGGACATCTGTATAAGTTTTCACTTATGGAAAGATTACAGGACTTTAAAAAAAATCTATCTACAGTTTTAGAGGCAAAACAGAAAATGTGAGTCATCTCTCAAAAGTTGGAGTGTTAGAATCTATAGAACTCCAACCAGAGCTCAAAATTAAGAATGGATCTTGAAATCTGATCTAGGTATACACTAGTCCCACAGAGAGCAAGATGTCGAGGTCACTAGAAACCACTTTCTGGGGTCCCTTCACATTTTGGGGGCCTCTTGTTTGACTGCTATGACCCTCTTACAATAAGATTGTTCAGTTATACTTCATTTATTCTGCTTCTTTCCTCACAGTTGATCCAATTTACATTTTTTCTCTCTTATATACACACATATTCACAGACTCCAGAGAAAAATCATAGCACTTTTCAAAGTTCTTAGATCATCCATTCTCACAAAATTCAGCAGAGCACATAGGACAATTAGTTCTCTGAGTCAACCAAAATATTCTAAATGTCTGTATCTATGGAATACATGGCATATGAGTGATATAGCTGTGTCAGGCAGTGGCTCTCACCTTCAAACACTCACAGTCGAGAAGTGACAGTCTTTGTGGTCCATGCTGTGTTGCTGTGTTGTTCAGTTATTTCCTTATAGTTAGCACATTCCATCCTTCAGGGGAAATGTGGGTACTCGGGACTATGCTCATGTAACTTATGAGTCTTGGGCTGCTCACAGAAGTTACAGTAATAACAAAGCATCTCACCAACATTATATAATGAACAGACAATTTTGGGGGAAAGAAGTAAACCTTCAATAGAGTTGCCAGCAAGGTAGGCAGGAATTTCCAAGTATGTAGCTTTGTGAAGTGTCATCCATTCTGGTCCATGCTCCTATAACTAGCCACAATAAACTCAAATTAAACTTCAGTGGGATGTTTTGGGTATGTGGTCAGTACTCCACTTAGAAGGAATACATATTTGTTCACATGTCTCCCGAGAAGAGTCACATGACAGCTGTGACACCTATACTCAGAGTCTACCAGAGTATAAAGGTGGGACTTAGGCACAACTCAGCTAGACTTGGAAAAGTTCAACAGGAAAAACCAGGAATATAGAAAAAGTTAAGTAACCAAGTGAGGACCACATTAGTGGGCATAGGCACTTAAAAATATTAGGTGTAAATAAAATTACTGGAACAAAATACAGTATCCATGGACGCATAGAGAACATTGCTAGGTAGGTAAACAGAGACCAAGCTGCAGAAAATTTTAAATTCATTTTTCCAGAAACTTGACTTTCTCCACTAAATATAATATATACTAGACATAGTATATCAAGGAGCATGCTCATTGTGAACAAAATCTATATTTGGGTACATTTACCTTGCCTACATTCATTTAGTGCTGTAATATAAGACTTGTTTTAGATTTATCTTTGAGCTCTGTACACTGATGCAGATCATGGATTGAGGGAGTCATGAAATATATCATCTGCTGTGAAAGTTTTCTTATATCTGCTAAAAATTATAATGGGAGTCATTTCATGGTAATAGAACTACAGAAGCAACAGCCCAGCAGGCTCTGCTTTAGAAACCAAGGCTACAAGTTAAGTATCATCAAATGTTTTACAATTAGAAAATAGATGCTCTACTTGATAAAAACTAACATCAATTTCATCTCTAGAGCTAGGTGGGCTTTAGACACTTATTTTTATATGATTTATACCGGCTTTTCTAAAACTCTATATACCCTATTGCCTATAAAATTGTTACATGAGATGATCTATCATATCTCTCATATATATACATGTATATGAGAAATATGAATACATATTAAGTATGTATACTAATTTTAGAACTTAACTAAAAGTGAATTAAATATCCAATATCTGATACTTTAGAAAGTAGAAGTTCTTCAACATTTTTCATAGTTGATCAATATTTTTCTTGGATAATCATCAATGCTGAGAGTGTGACTTTGCATAAATGTATAATAAAAAATGAAAGAAATATGTTTAGGGTCATTTTGTTAATAGAGATTGTCTTCCAATACCAAAGCAAAATTTATTTAATGGTATTTTATGAACCTTAAGTTTGCAATCAAATGATGAAGTTCAAAATGAAACATTTCAAAACAATGCAATCTAAAATAGACTAGTGTGATTTTTACATCCTGTGGAATGATGATGTACAACTACTGAGAGGTTTTTTTTTTTTTAATTTTCTGCAACTTAGCCACTGAGTTTCTATGAGAGAAGTAGATAACTTTATCTGTACAAGATACACACCAACATTCATAACATACAGTAGTCTCAAATTTGAGCCACAGTGCTTCTGTTTCAAGCACTGTGGCTCAAATTTGAAAAATTGGAATTTGCAGTATAATAGAGGTACACTGCAAAATATTCATATTGTAGGTACCAAAGCTATAGTAAAGTCATGTGATGCAACAGAGATATACATTGCCAGAAACATCTCAGCTTCATCATATGTTTGATTTCTAATTGAATTTTGGCTGTCAGTCTTTAAGAAAACTTTTAATGTTGATGAATTTTTCATGACTCCATGTTCTGTGACCATACTTGAGGTTGCAATTCATCCTTGATAAGAATTTGTGGTATAGACCATAACTTATTATGTATGGCTCATACAAAATAAATTTTTGACACAAAACAAAAATTCTTAGTAATACTATAACTTTAGTAATAAATTGTTCATTTTGACCTTAAGTATTACAGTTGACTACTTGACGTTACAATATGTTTTTCAGTCAGGAAAATACTTAAGGGTTCTTTATCAGTTCCTTTTGGTTTATTGTAACTAATACATGGATTTTTAAAATCCTATGAAGACTTAAGTATTATGTCTATATTTCCCAAATAATAAAGAGATAGTATCCTACTATTATCCTTTCTAGAGTGACTCCCCTCCAAGGCATGGGAGGGTTTAATAATGGAAGGGAGAATAATACAGAAATAAGGGGAGAGAAAAGGGATAAATAACACTAAAAGATGTTTGAAAAGTGCATAGGAAGACATTATATTATATTTTCCTAAAATTTCATATAATACATATCTATCACATATATAATGTATTAATACATACACACATATATGAAGTTATATAACTATAAAATATAATTTCCCCTCAAGGGCCATAGTCTGTCTAACAAAATTTCAATACCAGCCATGAAAAGTCTTCCTTTGAATTATTGGTCAGAAAAGCGTAAGAGACTTCCCAAAACAATAAAAGGTGTTGCCATTTCCTTCGGTTGCCTTTCAGATAATGAAAGTAAATCCCTATTTAATGAAGACACTGAAAACTTTGAACATAGAACTGGGACACAGGAGGTAGTTCTGACCCAGAAGCATCTTCTCTGAGGACTAGCTTTCTTTCCTTAGTAGTAGTAGGAGCCATGTCATCCCCAAAGGGAGAAAAGTAATTAATAGTCCTACTGTGACACCTATGAGCCAAACTGTGACACTTAATGAACCATAACAATGAACGGAACAGCAAGACATCCTCCAAGGGTCAAGAGAGGAACATGTATCTTTGGGATAACCAACAACCATCTAATTATACTCAAGGCCCACTCAATGAAGGGACTCATGCCTAGTAATGTCAACCTAATCAACTATCCAAGACTGGAAAGACATGGAAACTAAAGAAGACCTATTGCTGCCACTTCCTTAAATCAGTATAGTCTGTAACTGCTTCCTTTAGAAAATGTATGTTAAGTAAATTATTACATTGTGTCTTCCCTTCCTTTTTCTTCCTTCAGCCTCTGCTCTGTTTTTCTCTTACTTCCTTTAACATAGCACCACAGATAGCCTCTTTTCTTTGAGTATTATTGTTTTTAGATACACACACACACTTTCTATTCATCCTCTTGAAATAAGGATTTCAGAAATTCCAGGGAAAGGTAAGTGGATCAATGTTTACAATGGAAAATTGAATACAATTTACTTTCAAATAATTCTTTCTTATATAACTAGTCTAGTTGTAGTATAGTAATTGAGTTACAGCTAAAACAAATAATTAAAATAGTATGTTCATTTTCTTTTTTCCCCTGTATCTGTGCAGGCAATGAGGGCTTCACATTGCCACCTCTCATAGGCTTAATGTGGCTGAAACAATTTCATGTAAATGCTGCCTTGTACATATTGAGCAGGGCATAATATAAAAGGATATTAGATCTGTCTCTTTCATTATGGCTGAGTCTCTCTCTTCTGCCCATCATCTAATAAGGTGTGCTACCAACTTAATACATGGGCCATCAATTCTGAGTGAACAGGAGCCATCCCCAGAGTAGTTGGGATCAACTTCTCCTTTGAGAACTAGTGGATACTTGAATGAAATTAGAATTGCATTGCAATGGGCAAAAGGACCACAAATGACTATAAGGCAAACCCACCATTGATACACTGTATATATGCATTTTAAATGGATAGTTTCACAGCTTGGAGTTCTAGTAAACTGGTCAGCATACGACAATGTATGAAATTAATGTAATGCTTCAAAATAATAAAAGAATAACTAAGGTCAGACTTTAACCTTAGTATTAATTAAAACACAGAATGTTTGTAAGTGTAGTGCTATTGGTAATGGGAATTAATAATGCATTCTGTTTTAAGTCCTTTGAGTGCCTGTCTGAAAAGAAAAGCCTAACTTGAAAGGTTAGCAGGAACTCAATAAATTTGTCAGTAGGCAACATTCCAGCAGTTTCTTTTAGTGTATTTTTATTGTAAAAGAAACAAATTCATAAAAGAATTTTCTACTAATGAATAGAAAGATAGAAATTCCTGGCCTTGGCTGGAAGACAGCCACTAGCTCAGTCTTGCACCTGATTAAAAATTCCTTCAACTATGATATATTCTTTGTATCATTCACCTAATTACATGTATAAGCATAATCAAAAGGCCATAAATGAAACTATTCTAGGGATATGATACTTTTAATCATAGTAATATAGATTCTGTGTAGCATACTCTTCTTTCTAGAGAAGATATAATCAGCCTTATAGTCACTTTCATGCTATAACCCTTAGATGCTGGTGTAATTAGTTTGATTAGTAAAGTTGTGAATGCTAGTAATTAGTGGGAATTTTATATGTTAAAAAAATGGAAAATTTCCCTTTTTCCCTCAACCCACATATCCAGATCTCACTTTTACTATGTGTCAGGTTTTGGAGATAAGGAGATCAAAAAAAGTTTTCTTGTCAGTCATTATCACAGTTAAAGTGTAGAGAAGGCAAACACATATAAAAGCTATATATTGTGTCTGTGGAGCCATATATGACAGGTGAAAGGAATGTAAATATGTGCAGATATGTGTGTACTCATGAATGCTTGCATATGCTACATTAATGACTATGAAAGGATTCAAAGAAGGCAGTAGAAAAGTGATCTTACTGAAGGCAGAGGCAGACAGGTAATAGAGATGCAAAGCATGTCACTGTGGTTCACTATTATTGAACTCAGTTGGAGGGTTACCACAGGCAGAGCCAGGTTTCAGAGATTACTGGCTTAAACTGTGCCCATATATGGAGTTGAGCTGTAAGGAGAATACACAGGATCATACCACTGGGGAGACAAGGTGAGAACAGAGTCAGAAAAAAAATTGTGTGAATAAATGACAATTCAAATATACCCCATCAGCAGAGTATGAATTAGAGCTGATGCCCCTGGACAATTGACAACTCTTAGGTATATGTTTATTGACATATATACACTCGGTGGTTAGATGACACATTAGCAGGGACCATTATCACCATAGCTATAAGTGGGTTTCTCCATATTGGATTCAGGCTAGGGTGGTGAACTCCTTTTCTGTGTGGTGTGTTTTAGAAGTTTTCAGGCATACTTTTCTGATATGCTTTTACTGTGCCCTTGCTCTCATGTGCTTTTATAGAGTGAATAAATTATCACTTAGGATTAGGGAATACTTCATCTGTTGAATTCTTACACTGTTTCATAGGATACAGGCTTGGCTCTGAGTACCCACTTCTAGTAGCTCATAATTTCTTGTAGATCTATCTCCAGGGGATCTGCTGCTTTTTATCTGGTCTCTGTTGGTACCCACCCATGGCAGACACTTGCACAGGCACACCCACATACACACATACAAATAAAAATGAAAATGAATCTTAAGAGATGCACCTATTTATGCCTCGTGGTTGATGCTCACCAGGTGGTGTCTACATTCATAACAAAGCCTATAGTCTCCCAGACTTTGCATTTTCATTCAAAATGAAGTTAAATATTACTTATAAAATGGAATCACCAAGGACAAGGTGCAACCTGAAAGCTACTTTTTTTGCACAGCAAGGACTAAATTTAAATCAGGACATAGTCAGAACTCAACATATTACCCTTGGTAGGTTCTAGTATTAGGGACATTTTACAGGAAGGGAAATAGAAAATTAGTTAAATTACCCAAGATCTCAACAGGTATTGATTGAACTGAGATTGCAAAAGGCTGAATATTTCAGTTTTCTAATTCTTAACCCCTAAATAACATATGCTATTTCTTCAGCTGGATAGCTGAAGTAAAAGTGAAAAGGTACTATACACAGATAACCTCCTTTGGGAATTCCTTTCAAAGAAATTTTTAGTACTATTTTGGTTAAATGTTATGTATTAAGCCAAACTATACCCTTAGCTTTGCATCTCGCTCTTCAACTAGTGTGTTGGGAATATCAGTGTCATTTCTTTTGTTTTGTGCTCATGAATGTAGGACTATCCCCTTTCATCTCAGATGAAGCATGGGAAGATAATGGCCATTGGGTCAAAAACACTTGCTGTGCTTCTAAACATCTGCAGGCTATGAATGCTTTTTATGCTTTGAAACATTGGCCATAAAAAAACAAAACAGTATAGTCATATAAAATTCAAATTTAAGTATCCATAAATTCAGTTTTATTGGCACAGGGCCATACTCACTCATTTACATACTGTCTAAGGCTACTTTGGAGCCAGGAATCTGCAATGAAAACCATATGGGCTGCAAAGTCTAAAATCTCTGCTGTTTAGTTTTTCGGAAGTTCGCCTATCACATTGACTGATAAGTGGTTTTATTCACCATGCTAGGAAAGCATAAAAGAGGCATTTCCATCCCCCACCCCAGACATGTGTTCTATATCCTCCCTGATTTTAAGCTTAATAAAATTTAATTTTAAATAACTCTACTTTCCTTTGGCCATTGTGGTTCCTCTTGAGTACACATATATCCAGACAAGGAAATACTTTTTAGACAGGGATATACCAGTTATTTATTGCATACTTATTATGGTGCAGTCACTTCCTTCAGTTGGATTTAGTTATTCTAGCAATGTGATGAAAAAGAAACCCAGTATAATCATGCTAAAATTTTAGAAAATAAATGGAGCTTAGCTTTGCCCCAGATTACAGATTAGACACAATGCAGTGGTATAACCAAACTTCCAGAACTCATGCCGCCTGTCTCCATCAATTCCTAATAGCAGAGACAAAAATTGAATATTTAAGCTGTCCTATATCCAGTGACTTGGTAATGTAGAAAGATAGAGGGTCATTATTCCAGAAAGAAAAACTCAACTTTCCTGCCCTCATTTCCAGGGGGCATTCTTAGTGGGAAATAGGGGGAAAAGTCAGTTGTCCCAAAGCTTACACTTGCCCCTCTGATTATGTGATCAGCCTTATGTCTGAGATTTGTGGTGTTGGTGCCTGTCTTCTTAGCATTATCTATACCATTACTTTATCATTGGCTGTCTCTATGCAACAGAGTTTGGACTTTTTCCTATGGTAACTGAGCCTCCTAAGGTACCATCTAGGTTAAAAGTCAATTCAAAACAAGCCATTGGTAATGTATATATGCTGAACTACTGACATTATTTATATATGGAATCCTTTCTGCCATATAAAGTACAAATGTGCTCCAATAATATTGAATATGAAAGTACCTTTATAAGTTCTTCCTGTCTCATCTTTCCAAGAGCAAATCATCTATAGGATATCTATAATGTGAAAGACGACATTCTGCTGTGATGTGTTCAGCCTATTAACGCTACTTCTTAATACTAAGAGAGTTTGTAGAAACAAAACTGTGTAATACAGAGAATAGCATAAATGATAGCAAAGTTATGTTAAGAATAGATTATAAAAATTTAAAACTAGAAAACTTTTTCTGAAGTCCACTAGGTTCAGGAGCCAGGAGTTAAGGGCAGGCCAAAATTAAAGAAATTTCTCTTTCTATGAAATAACTTTATTATTGGTGTCAACCTTTTGATATAGGAAAACAATTTTTCAGTATGTTCTATGGATATAACACAGTTTCTGTCAGAAAACACAATTGTAGTATCTCTTCTTCTATAAAGGTGTTAACAGTGTTTGGAAGTTGGACCCACCACTGAAAAGAAAGACATGAAGAGTTGAAGAATTCTTAAATATTGAAGGTTATGCCATGAAGAAAGCTGAGTGGATATAATCTGAATAACTCTACCAACCAATAGATGTAAGAAGGTTTATCATCAGGATAATGCTGGGCAGGATGCCCAAGCTAAGTGTGTCTTCTGAGGCCTTAGCATGCACCATTAGTATCATATTCTTTCCAACTGTAGAAACCAGTAGAGGCCCAGGAGCCTCTTAGGCCATTTAAGTATATTTGTAATGTTTACTCTTATTTAGACAAGGTCTCATGTAGCATAGACTGGCCACAAATGCTTTCTGTAGCTGAGCATGACCATGAACTTCTAACCACTGTGCTTGGTTTATAAGGGCTAGAGTTTGGAGCTAGGCTTCTTTCATACTAGGTAAACACACTACCAACTCAATCACACCTCCAGCAATTTAGCTTGAGAAGTTTCCTAGCTGTTTGTCAAATTAATATAAATCACCACAGATGCAGAGGATTCCTCAGGGCAAAGAGATCTGGAAACAAGTTAGAGAATGTAAAAAAAAAAAAAAAAAAAAAAAATACACCGCACTCTCCAAATGTACATTAACATAAATTGCTATTTTATCTCAACTGCTTGATTTCTACCTGCATCAAAATTTGAAAAAGTAGATTGAAAACTCTTTTACTTTCATGTATATAAGTGAATGAAATAGTTCACATGTAGAGGTCAGAGATAATCTCAGTTATTATTTTTTAAATTTTCTTTAAAAGATTTATTTATTCTGTGTCCAGTGCTATTCCTGTGTGTTTGCCTGCATGGCAGAAGACAGTAGCAGATCTCATTACAGATGGTTGTGAGCCATCAAATAGGTGAAGGAACTGAACTCAGGTCCTCTGGAAGAGCAGCCCCTGAACCCCTGAGCCATCTCTCCAGCCCCTGTAATCTCAGTTTTTGATGGTCATACCCCAGCTTGTTAACAGGGACTCTGCTGTTAACCAGCATGAAGACAAGTCTATCTGCCCTGTGAGCTCCCTAAGAATTCTCCTTTTTCCCTTTCGGTCTCGACATAAAGCACTGAGATTACAGATGTGTGCCATGTGCCCTATTTTATGTGGGTTGTGGAGACTTGAACTCTTGTCCTCATGCTTGAATGACAAATACTTTACCCACTAAGCTGCCTCTTCAGCTCCAAGACTCAAGTTTTCTCCGGGAGATTATATTACTATAAATATGTAAACCATTTTCTTCAAAATTTGCTGTTAAACACCACCCAAGTGACTCCATGTTCTCTTTTAATTACATAATAATACTTTATTGATTCTTTGGAAATTTCACATCAAGCATCCCAATCCTGTCCCTCCATATTTACCCCTCCCAAACTAATTAAAAACAAAACAAAACAAACAAACAAACCATCTCCTGTCTTTTCAACACCTCTTCATTTATTTCAGTGTTATCAGGAGCTGCGGTCTGTCTCACAGTATACCCTTTTGTCCAATCAGCCTCCCAAACAAAATGTTCATTACAGTAAGTTATTGGTCTGGCTAAAGGCCTCTGGCAAACTATCATCACTGCACACACATTGAAATTCTTCTTAGATATCTTGCTGTTGCCCTCCATCATTGTTTCACAGGACCAGTCTCCTCATGTACTTTAGTAGGTTATAGGGGGTAAATGTTAGACCACTCAGATGCCATGACCCTGATGGTGGCATAGCCTTTTGGGACTAACCTGGCCACAGATTGTAGCTCAGACCCTGGGCACATGTGTGGCCTCTGGCAGCACCATGGCCACAGACATCAGCACAGATCCCAGGTAGAGTAGGAACATGGACTTATACATGGTCCTCATCAGTAGTCTGGACTTGGATGTCAACTTGGCCCCAGGTGGTAATTCAGGGCATCAGATTGGCATGGCTCTCATGGCAGCATGGCCCTTGGACACCAACACAGCTCCAGATGGCAGTCCAAACTCCTTGCATTGGCATGGCCTTCAATGGTATGAGGATCCACAGGCATCAACACAGACCCTGGCTATAGTACAGCCATAGACACAGACATGGCTCTCAACTGCAGCCAGGGGCCTAGATGTTGCCATGACCCCAGGTGGCAATGCAGCCCTCAAACATCAAAATGGACTCAATGGTCTGACCAGATCCCAGTCATCCATATGACCTTCAGTGGTTACTGAAGCCATGGACATCAACACAGTCCTTGGCTGTTTCAGGGCAATAGACCCAGACATGGCCCCCTCAGAGGTCATCTGTCTCTCAGTGTCAGCACAGCCCACTCAGATCAACATGGTCTTGGCACTGGTCTTAGACACTAAAATGGCCACAGGTAGTGGCCTAGATTCTAAGCATTTGCATTGTCTTGGTGGCCACATGTTACCTCATGTTCTTAACAATCTAGTGGGACGTGAAGATCTCTTCCATTCACTGTTCAATGACTTATTTGGTAAAATCCCCACATGAAGAGTCCCTAAAAAAATGAGTAGAGTTATCAGGGATTTCAAAGTTATAGGGACACATGAATTTCCATGATTTTATATGTTCTGTGAAGACCATGGAGAAAGTCTGGTTTCCCCTTTTAAACATGGCTTTTCTTTGGATATTTGACTGAGCAACAATATAGCAAGAAGCTAAGTGCCTTAGAAACATGGTTTTTCTCCCTTGTTCTCTGGGAATTGACTTTTTTTCTCTAGTAGATATTCCCTCCTACATTCTTCCTTTACTGCCTCACCTACATTTTCTCACAAAGCTAAAAGCTTTTGACTTCTGTAATTTATTCAGTACACCAGGGAAAAATAAATGACAGTAAATTCTCACCTATTATATTGAAGGGTTTTTTTTCTAGGTCATTTAACATGACCATAGGACCTTGCATATTATGAAAGAACTATTTTTCTCAGCTAATTATCACATCAAAAAAAATTATTCTTTTATTTCTATTTACAAATAAGTCTATTTCTGACATTTGAAAATCTCAGCTTTGTTTTGTGTGTATGGGCATATTCACAGGCAGGCCAGAGGTCAACCTGAGTGATTTGTCTTTGTCTGGCCACCACACATTTTCTCATTGGCACCTAGGGGTCACCATTAGGCTATACCAGGTGGCTGCAAAACTGCAGGGATTGCCTTGTCTCAGTCTCTTCCTTAAGGCTAAGATTATAAGCCTATTCTATCACTCTTGTCATCCCCCCTCATTAGGAGACTGTTGGAGATCAAAGTGAGGTGGATCTGGTGCCTGTGTAGATTTAACCTTACATTCTCCCAGTCCCTTTCAGATATTATTTCTAAGCAGAAATCTCCTTTGCCAGTCATTGAAATGGAGATAAGGATCCATAGTCTTCTGTCTTCACTAAACCTCTACTTGTGTGCTTCTCTTTTCTCTTCCATAGTTTATGTTTTAATAACATAAAAGGAAGTATATGTTTTTATTATTACAATTTATAGCACCTTCATGCATAAAACATAAAATTGAAGGCAATTTTTAAAACTGTGATTCTGCTTTTTATCTTTCATTTCATATGCATCTATCTCATTTGCAAGAAACATGGCATACCTGCCTTGATTGCTGGCTGTTTGCTAAGCAAACATGAAACTTTATGATCTCTGATCACTTTTCAAGTGACCAAAGAGAAAAATCCTAGTTAAGTCTTATTGTATTTGAAAAATGGCAAACATTGACAGTGAACTTTAAATTTCCTTGAAATGGTGGTGTCTTTGTACCTCTTATGTCATCCAGCAAAATACCATGAGTTCAGTTATTTCATCTTCTATGTGTTAGACCCTTTGGGAAAGTCAAACAGTCTGGTAGTTATTCCTACAAGGAAAACTTCCTGCCTGTAAGATCTAGTGAACTTGAGCTCTAGAACATCTTAGATATTTTATAAATCCTCTAAACAGTTTACTTTATGGCAATTAGCAGTTTCATTTGAAGCCCAAAAGGTTTCTATTTACTGTCTACAAATGTTTTCCTCCTTTAGTTACTACACAATCATTAGTTATCATTAATTTTGCTTAACTAAATATATTTTCAAAAGCATTTAGTTTAAACTTGTAAAAATGTAAGAGACAATATTGAATGGACATTAGATGTCTCCCTATTTCAGGGTCAGGCACATAAGAAGGTGCTATGGGATGAATGGTTGTTCCCCAACCCCTAGAAATTAAAGGCCTATTCCGCAAGGTCGTAGTATTAGGTCATGAGACATTTATGAGTTGGTTTCGTCATGAGAATCAAGCTCTTACACATAGAAATTGTGCCTTTATTAAAGTGCCTCAAATATCTCTCTTACCTCTTTTAATACAATGTTACAGTGAGAGGCAGCAGTCAATGAGACAGTTAGAACCTCAGTAGTCACCAAATGTTTCAAGCTTGACCTTGGCATTCTGACCTACAAATCTATGAGGGACAGATATTTATTGTTGCTAATGCATTTAGTTCATAGAGTATTTTTATGAAAGCTCAAATGGGCTAAGACAGGATTCTCAACAATAATGATAAATAAATAGACAGATAGATGATAGATACATAGATAGATAGATAGATAGATAGATAGATAGATAGATAGATAAAATTCTTAGAAATTTGACATGTAGTGGTTTCTAGCATTGGAGGAAAATATCATAGAGCATAAAAAAGGGTTGAAATGGAGTACAAGGAGGTGTAAAGTAATTGGTGACTTTTATCTTCAACTATTTTCAAAGTCTGCCTTGCATTGGCCAAAAGGAATAGAAAGCACACATGTTGCTAATCAGACCTGAATCAGATTAAGTATAATAAGTTAGTGTGACTTGAGATATATTGTCCTATGAACAGCTGATTTTTCTAGATGCTTGAGGAAAAGCAGACTAGTTTCTGAAATGACTAGGAGAACAAGGTGAAATAAGGTGAAATTCCAAATTCTTAAGCTTTTATGAGTGATTGAAATTTTCACAAAATTTGAAATTTTTCTTATAACTTTCTCATTTGAAGTATTAGAAGAGGAAGAAACTGCAATAGAGGATTCTGTCTGGTTTGGGTGAGGACACAGGCCAATGTTCTATACTAAGGAGAAGGACAAGGTGAGACTTCCTGATCTAATGTCCCCAGAAACTGCCTGGGCCACAGTTGACCATATGCAGACCACACCCATATGATCTGTGTAGACACCAAGCTGAGAAGATGACTAAATTCTATTTTGATTCTGATGATACTACCTAAGAAGTATTAATTTCAATTTGTGGGGTACAAATTTTAAGACATGATTAACAATGCATTGTAAGTCATGACAAAAGCATGAAGACAATTTTATTCCACTCTCTGTAAAGAAAGAGTTAAATTTTCTTTGCATTTTGATGTTGAGACTCTTAACAAAGAGGCTTTCCACCCGATGCAGTTATTATCTATGTGCTGCTGCTGCTGCCTTGCTGGAAAATGCTCCAGCAGAGAACTGCTCTTTCTATGACATAAAGATTAAAGGAAGAGAAAGAAGGAAGAAAAGAGAGAAGGCAAAATGATGTTTTAGAACTATTGCAATTGTACCTGAGACTAACATTTTGTAGTTACTGCAGCTTTCTGGGCTATTCAGGGTCTAGGCAGCAATATGCTGCAATCCCCATTAGCCACTGACTTGTTGGGTGCCTGTGAATAAATCACAGGCTTTTTCACTGTCTTAATTTCCCCACATATAACACCTGAGAAATAGTTTGTGCTGCCGTGGAGTGCAAAACAGGTAGGAAAATTATTTTCAAGCATTTTAATCCTTATAAAACAGATATAGAGATA
The DNA here is from genome assembly GCA_004025045.1 of Sigmodon hispidus. Classification (NCBI taxonomy): domain Eukaryota; kingdom Metazoa; phylum Chordata; class Mammalia; order Rodentia; family Cricetidae; genus Sigmodon; species Sigmodon hispidus. The sequence continues at coordinate 96,311 of PVIH01004188.1, forward strand.
GGATTTTAAAAGGTAATTTGTTATGGTAGATATCCTTTTTACAAACAATTGTAGTAGCTTTATAATGGGATCTGTAAGCTTCCAGCTATAACTCTGTGACCAGACTTACAGTACCATAGACATATATTTTTCTATTTATAAAATAAAGTAATTTTTATCCATGATCCCCTTGCTCCCCATCCCTTCCCTCATCCCAGTCCCTCCCAGTCAGTCTTTAGCCTCCTCCCTTCTCAGTCCCTCCCTGAAAAGGGCAAGAAGTCCCAAGGTGGGTCAGATCAGCTTAGTACATCCACTCCAGGCAAGTCCGATTTCCTCATCTAATATCAGGATTGGGTTAGGTGTTCTTCTAAAAGAAATGGGCTCTGAGGTGCCAGCCCATGCACACACAGAAACAGAATCTGATCCCACCTCTCGAGGCTCCACATTCTGCCCATGTCAATCGGCAATTGCCTACCCTTGGAGGAACTAGCTTCTTTTCCCAGTGGTTTCCCAGTGGCTGTTCTTGACTCAGTGAGCTCCTCAGAGCTCCAGCCAGTCATTACTGTGGGAATTTTTCTCATAATCCCTAACCCCTTGTTCTTATAGATTCTCAGCTAGACCAGGAGCTCAGCCCAATGCTCAGCCATATATCCCTACCTCTATTCATTGTTGGATGTAAGTTCTGTGATGGAACTTAGGGTGCTAATTCATTTGATTATAGGAGAAGTCCTGTCTAGGCACCACCTTCACTATTGGTTGGAGATCTAGCTGGTCTCTTTCCAACCCCACATTGGCTTCCTCTATTAAGATCTCCATCTTTTTTTTTCTCCCTCTTTGTTGCTTCTTCCACTCACATATTGGTCTGAGCTCTTAAATCCAATCAGAAAGTGGTTGTGTACCTCTATACCTTTCATGGTGTTAATTGCATTCATGCAAATATCTGAATTGCCACCCAAGTCATTATTATAGTTTAAAAGATTCAAAGCTAGATAAGACAGTTGATTATTTTTTTAACACAGCAGATTACATACTACCTTCCAGTAGTCTGAAGATACCCAACAGTAAGGAACTACTCTGCTTCATACCAACTCTATTTCTCCCTGGAGTAAAGTATGTGTTGTCTTCAGCAATAAGCTCTTGCCATTAAACTCTTGTGAGCCACTAAGAAAAGTGGCAATAAACTATATTGTTTAGGGGGCTCTCAAAATTCATCAGGGAAATTTCTTTGTGTAGTAAATGGCAATTAAAGCACAAATTTGCAAATGGTCAAAGTGCAGAAACTAGGAGTCTGTGATGTCCTTATTTACAATCCAGACATCTACATCACCCCTGTAGTGGTTTGAATTTTTTTTTGCTTTATACATATATTATTTGGTGATTTTACATCATGCACCCCATCAAACTCAGTTATCAGACCTCTCAGAATCATACCCACTCTTATGATCTCATCATTTACAAAACTATCCATTCATGCTGCTCATTTACTTTCTGGAGCATACCTAAACTACCAGTGGCCAGACCCTTAAAGAAAACAAGTCTTTCCTCACCCACACCCCTGCTAGAAGCCATCAATCCAGAAGTGAGGCACTGCATCATTTAGTTATGTTCTAGCCTTGAGCTCTTGTATACAATGACATCTTTGTTAAGTTCACTAATGAGTGAGTACATCCCCTGCTTCTCTTTCTGGGTTTGTGAGAACTTGCTCAGGAGGATATTCTCCAAATCCATCCATTTGCCTACAAATTTTAGGATATAATTTTTTCTTACTGCTGAGCATTACTTCATTGTGTAGATGTACCACAGTTTGTTAATCCATTCCTCAGTTGAGGGGCATCTAGGTTGTTTCCAGTTTCTTGTGAATTTTTTTAATGTCCTTCATAGCCTCATGTATTTGAACTGTTGATCCCGGTTGGTTGGAGCTCAGTTTCATGAGTTTATGAAACTTTTTAAATATGAGGCCTTACTAAAGAAAGTGTATCACTGGGGGATAGCTTGGTTCAGTTCCTTCTTGGCTTCTTGTGTGGTGAAATATAATCTCTCATCTTTCTGGTTTGGCTGCCTTCCTCAACTATATGTATAACCACTTTAGAATCCTAAGTCTTCCAATAGTTGGTTTTGGTCCTGGTATTTTATCAGTGCAACTAAAAGTAACTCATGTACCTTCCTTCAATGCTCAGGGACCTAACAAAAATGGAGACAAAAGGATTGTGAGAGCCAGAGATCAGGGAATTATAACAGTTTTCTTCTGGACATAAGAAGGCTATTGCACTTAGGAACTCATAGTGGGTGTGGTTTCCTGCACAGGCTCAAGCCAGGCAATATCATAGCATAGATGGTAGAAGGTTTCACAAGACCCCCACTCCTAACTGAAGAAGTCTTGGTGATTAATGGTTTCCAGAGGATGCAGAGTCAGTTTTCTAAGGGTATGGCCTCTGGTAAGTTGATCATACTCCAGTGGGTATCCCCACACCCATAAGTATATGGTCAGCACAAATTAGACCTGATGTATTATAATAATATAAAGAACAGGACAAGAGATTGTGAGGGATGGGTGGGTCTTGGAGGAGATGGGGAGTAGAGGAGCTAAATATGATCAAAATATATACAACCATGAAATTTAAAAAATTAATAAAATGTTATGTTAAAATATTTTTGATTGATTTCTCATAAAATGGAGTACTTTAAATCTATGTTTAAGAGTTATTTTTAGTTTTAACTATGTTAATATGGTATATGTGATATATGTATGTATAAGCCTATGAGTGTGAGTATCTGTGGAGCCTGGAATGGTATAACACCTCTTAAAGTTGAAGTTAGGGAGTTCTAAACAGCCCTAGGTGGGTACTAGCAGCCAAATTCTGGTCCTTTGAATGATTAGCAAACAGGTGCTTTCAATTGTTGAACCATCTTTGTAGCCCTACGAATTGGCTTTAATGTACAAAGCACAAAATAAAACACTTCGTGAGTCTGTTCTTAAAAAGTCCATGCTGAATGGAAATTGTGGACAGTCTCCAGGGCATACATAAATACTTTGACATATTTGGCAAATTTTGGATGACTTTGCCTTGCAAGAATTCAATGTTTTCATCATGCTTTTGAAAGATTATATTATTCTCCAAAAGTTAAAAGCTATCACGTCAGACCTGGATAGTTGGTTCACTGCATAAGATGGCTTGCTCTCCCATCATGAAGACTAGAGTCCCATTCACAAGTAAATAAGCAGTTTCCTGCCTGTAACTCCAGCTATAAGGGCTAAGACAGGCAGATAGCCTGAATCAAGTAATTTTCTGGCCAGTCAGCCTTAGCAAAAACAGCTTTGGGTTTGGTGAGATACCATGTCTAAAGACAATAATTTAGAGGAAAAAGACATCCAGTGTACTATCTGGTCTTCACCTGCCTGCACATGGACTCATGTACCTGCACACTAATGTGCCGAAACCATACACATGCATACACAAGTCACTTCATGTTAAGCAGTCTGCAGCAGTGAGGAGGCTAAAGGAGAAGATTCATTACTTCAATGACAACCCTATCTTAAAAGAAGAAATGAGGAAAAAAAATCACTTTCCTACATAGAATTGGTGTTATTCCCTTGTTCTATGTTATCCGTCCTCTTCACTTAAAACACACACATGTTGATAACTAAGTGCATATATGAGGCCAAGAATAGTATGAAAAATATTAGATATCATGGACATTGTTTTACCTTATTTCATCTTTGTAAGATAATTTAATGGCTTTACATCCAACTATATGGATAATATTTGACTATTTTAATTGTTTCTTTTTTGTTGCACATATACAAAATTAAAATATCCCTATGATAGAGTCTTTATCATTTTACATTTTTGTACAAATCTATGTATATCTTAAAGCCTTTAATATAATTGACTAAAAGTAGCTTTTCAAATTATTTATAAAAAATTAAGTTATAATTTATTGGTCTTCTGAAAATTTCCCTCCAGACACAGAGTATTCATTCTGAATAAGAACATGTCTTAAAAGAGTTACTTTTTTAGAAGGTATCTTTAAAGTCAACATTGATTTTAGCTGCTGTACTGCTTAATAAAACAGGGTGTTTGTTGATTAAGATAATTGCACTTTGCTGTGTGATCTTCAAGTCATGCCGGTCTCATTATGCAAGGACTGTCTTGGGAAATTTTCACTTGTGGAAATCTAACAGAAAGAAGGCTTACTCCTTTGTCTTGGGTTTTAGCCATATACAATTGTATCATACACTACAAGTTTGTTTTATTTAAAAAGGGTCATTTGATGGGTTAAGAATTCAGATTGAAGGCCTGGGAGAGTAGTGTCATATTGTCTGTCAGTCTGTGGAATAACATCAGCAAAACTGGTCATACCATAGCCAAACCTTTTATAGCAGCCACATTCTCTTGCTTTAAGGAAAAACTTGTCTTTGGTGAATTTCTTGTTTGAATTTGTCTGTCACTATCCACACCAGAGAACATCCTCTGCCTATTCTTCATTTATTTTCTGGTCTCTTTCGTTAGGTTCAGGCAGTTGTTTTATCTTCTCAGGGACTTGTAGGTTGTTTATATTTTAGTAAGTAATTTTTTAAAAAGCTGGCAACCAGCATATTTTATTTATGAAGTGACATTTCTAATTTTTTTAAGCCATGCATTTCCAGCAGTTGTCCCATTCTTTATAAAGCCAGGTGTCATCCAAGGTTTTCTAATATCCATACGACAGCAAAAACATTTTTTTAAAAAAACAATGTTTAAAAAAAAACATTGAATTAGATTTTCAAGCAATTTTTGATGATTTTTTTGACTAATTTGAAAGATAACAGGATGTTTTTGTTCTCATTTTTGGTCTGTAATTCTAGGTGCTTGTAGGCTTTTTGCTCAGCAGGTCCTACCATCACTTCGTGTTCATCATCCCCATGACTGATGGAGAAGAGCCTGGAGGGCAGCCCATTCCCTCTGCCATTTCTCTGTTTATCTCAGTTCAGCCTTTAGAAGAGAAGCCTTGGTCTCTCTTTTATCTTTTATATGTTTGATGATCCTCTGACCCAGATTTTCAGGACATTTTAGATTCTGTCTGTTTTCCTATACCATAGATGTCTCAGAAATGACAGAACGGGATGTTGTTCTTTCCAATGTCAGATTCCAAATGCTTCATTTACATAGAGCACAGAAATCTTTAGAGAGACCATGTACAATTCCAAGGTAGGGCTCAGAAAATATATAGCTATCTTTTACATAATATGTCACCAAACCTGTCATTCTAAAAATACCAAACAATTCTAGTTCTCATACCATCTCTGCTTATATGCCAGGAATATGCCACAGCCCCAGGTGGTCTCCTTGCCATCTATATAATCTTTCAGCAATGCTTCTCCTAAAATATTTACTAGCTGCTCATCTGAAGAGATTGCTTAAATGACTGTTTCTCTTCCCACCAAATCATAGCTACCTTTTGCTCTTAGGGATGGTTTTGAAGCACAGCTCCATGAAGCCAAGTGTTCTTGTCTAGGAATGTAGAAGATACATCATAGGAGGAAAAAGAGGAAAATTAAGTTGCTCAACTTTATCCTGAGCCTTGCTGTAATAAGCATGGCTTTATTTTTGTCTGTATTTTATGTTGGGGATGAATGTTCTTGAACAAATTGTGATATGTGTGTAGGGTGTTAGTATCTATTTCTATGTCTGACTTTTTCTCTGTTTTAAGCTAATTATGCTGAAAGAAGAAAAAAACAATACTATGCCAATTAAATAATAAGTAAAATACACCTATTATATGTTTTAGCATTAAGTACCAAATACACTACTAATACACACTAAGTGAATACACACCAACACACACTGAGTGAAAATACACTAACACACAGAGTCATCAAGCTAATATTTGCTTTCCCTGCTTCAAAAAGTATATATCCTGCTTTTATAATGTGAAGACCGATTTAGAGACCTACATTAGTTTAAGTGCAAGCCTACCTTTTTTTAGAACACTCAAATCTTTTCTGAGCTAGGTTTAATGGGAACAAGAGAGGTAAATGTGTGTTCTATGTTCCCAGCCATAAGGCAAGAGGCTCAGTCTTGGTGTGAACCTCCACGCCTCTCTCTTTATTCTGTTGTTGACTGGATTCCAGTCATATCTTCTTACCAAGGATAACTAACCAAGCTACCTGTTTGCTGTTTTGAAGGTATTTATCTCTTTGTCCATGAAGCAAAGCTCTCCACTTTGTCTTGTTGCTTTCCATAGGCTCCCTTCTTTCTAGATAATTGTGGGGGAAAAGAGAAGAGGTAAACAGATGAAAAAACTGAAGAAATACAAAATTGTGCAATTTTGTAAATTTCTCTGGTCTTGGTGATCATTGGTTGGAGCATTTGCCTCTAATCTATGTCATTTAACTATAGGATAGTTTTCATCTCTTGTACTTGGCATTTATCTAGAGTCTCCTCCACTTTAGTAACAAGCTCTTTCTTTGCTGTGGTGATTTCTTTTTAATCAAGCCAATGGTGAAAAAAGGTATAGAATTTAATATACTTTCTGTAGGGTTTTAGCAACTTGTCGTTGCTTTGTGTGACAAAATGCCCTATCAAAGCAAAAGGAAGAAAGGTTATTTTGGCTCATAATCTGGAAGTAAAGTCTATCATAGTGGCAGGACAACTAGTCACATACAACCACAGTCAGGAAGCAAAAGGTGAGGAATTCTGGCATTCAACTAGTGTCCTCTTTTTTTATTTAGTTCAGAGCTGTAGTCCATGGAATGACACTGTCCACATATAGAGTGACTTTTCCAATATCAGTTACCATAATTTAGGTGAATTTTGTGATCATAATACAAAGGTGAATACTATATTCACCTTTATATTCAGAGGCTTGTTTTTATGATTATTCTAAATCCCATCAAATTAAGAATCACAATCAATTATGGTAATAACTTTAGCCCTTGTCAGGTTGACTCCAAACTGCATCACTAAATCATAACATCCCACCCCTGTCCTTTAACATTTCATTTCCATCTCATAGAATGAAATATATAGTCCCTCTCTGAAACTCCCCAGGTGATTTTTAGAATACCCCTCGGATCCTGAAGGAATGAGGGACTCCCAGAGAGCTGCAAAGCTTCAGTCCATATTGGAAAGCCAAAGAAGGTAGGTATCAAAATCAGTGAAATGGTATGCAGCAGTTGCTGCAAGCTGGTAAATGCACTCACTAGTAAGGAGTGAAGTCAGTCTGGCAAGTAGCAGCTTTTCCCAAGGACCTTTTCAGATCTAGATAACTTTTAAGGTGCTGTCCAGTCTTGGGTGAGGTCATCCCCCTTAGTTTACCCTTTTTGAAAAAAGTCTTATAGACCTAACTTAGATGCTTATCTCTTAGTTGATTCCAAAATTCAATCAAGTTGAAACTATAATTAACCATTTCATGGAGTGTATGAAGTTCATGTGTCTAAGAAACTTCTGTAGGAAAAGAAATTCATGGTAGCTTCTGCCTGTCAAAGATTTAGCCTTTAATTTGAAAGATACTTCTAAATGATACAGAAGATACTAAAAATTCCCATGAAGTTTTGAAAGAACGTAGCCTCTACCCTCAATAAGTTTATAAGCTGACTAGAAATCAAAAACAAACCAAAACCAAATGAACACAATACAATTGTTATAATAGTACTTGTCTGTAGAAACTTTGGAGAACACCTATTTAAATTCATCACAATGTCTCATGGAAGATCCTTTGATATTTTAATGATGGTGAGATTTGAGAAGATGGTTTATTAAAGAGAGATCAACATGTGACTGAAGGAAATCACGTATAAACCCTGAAGTCTGAGAGAACATGGAGTACTATTTTTATGAGACCTAAAATCCAAATAATGGAGAACTATAGAGAGTAGGGGTGAGTGAGTAATATGGTTTGTATTATTTGTGTTCAGGAAATTTCCATTTCCTAATAATATGTTAGAGGTAGTACGACTATTTAAACATTGAAAGCTTATATAAGCCTAAAAATGTACATTGAAAAAAACAACCATAGGGAATTACAGAAGTCCTAACTGAATTTCTTTTAGTGCTTTGTAAGATAAATATAGAGTTAACATTTTCCCCAAGAAACTGTGATGAGCAGAATAACTTGTGATTTGCCGAATAATAGCAGGGGATTTGTAGCAATCTTGGGGAAGAGTTGGGAATCTTATGATCATAAGATCCACTTACTTAAGAAACAGAATAGTCACAAATAATACACAAACATATCTGTTAATTTTTCTAAGAATGATGACAACTTGTTTGGGCCAAGTGAGGCCACACACATAAAAATGATTTTCTGACTATCTTTAAAAATTAATTACACTTGGTTATGTGCTCTTATTTATTCATATAACTTATGATGTAGTAAGTCATATTTTAGTTTGGTATTAGCATTAAGATATCTATATCCACATTAATATTAAAATCAGAAAAATCTCAGATGAAGCCCACATCTACTGAAAATCTGAACACACATTTTTGTCCCTGTAAGACATATATTTTACTTACACCACATGTAATATGTAAGTAATGAATTCAGTAAAATACACAAATACCCATAAATTAGTGCCTACATGTATCATATTTAATCATTAACTAGTCCAGCAGTAGTACTAACCACTTAGATGTAGTAGTGGCACTAGGATATTGTCTCGTTGTTTGCTTCACATATACCAAAGAAAAGCATATTATTATTTACGTTGCCTTTAAAAGTTGAACACACACACTCATCCATTAAAGATAATGGAAGTCAAACAATATGCTTTTCTTTGGTATATGTGAGACAAATAACATAAGACAGTATTCCTGTGCCACTACTACATCTAAGTTCATTACATATATGAGCATTGAGTTTTTACCAAATGAAATTGAACCCAATTATAATACTGAACACTGAATTATATGGTATTTCACTATTTGAGTATATTTATTAATTAGGATAAAATATTGGTGATGCATAATATTGCCAAAGAATAGCTGAAGATTTAAATTTCAAATATAGACTAACCTAATTACCAGTGCTCCTCAGTGTAAAAAATTTAATAGAGATGCCAAAGTTCAGATAATATTTGAAATTGACCTAAACATTGGACATGATTTTGTTTTAATGAGAAAGGCAAAGAGGTCTCAATGATGATTTCCAATTAAATCACTGCCTGGCTTTTCTTTCTTTATAAGGCCAGACAAAGAAAGTAAAAAATATAGGCTAATTTATATATATATTTTTTTCTTTTATTATAAATAAAATCATATTTTTTTATTCATGCATACCCTTCCTCCCCCCACCTCTTCCCATCACTCTCTCTTCTCCATATCTCCCTATCTCCTCCCCAGCAAGGGCAGGAGGTCCCAAGGTCCCAATATGGCTTAGTTCAGCATCCACTCCTGGCAGATCCACTTTCCTCACCCCAATATCAAGACTGGGTCAAGTGTTCCTCTAGAGGGAGTGGGTTCCAAGGTGCTGGTCCAAGGTGTTTCAGATCCCAAGCTGTTCAGTGTTTGTGGTTTGCAGCTTGGACATGTTTTGCTTTTTGCTTTTTTGTTTAGAGTCCACTAATGAGTGAGTACATCCCTTGATTATCTTTCTGGGTTTGTGATATCTCTCTCAGGAGGATATTCTCTAAATCAATCCATTTGCCTGCAAATTTTAGGATATCATTTTTTCTTACTGCTGAGTAGTACTCCATTGTGTAGATGCACCACAGTTTGTTAATCCATTCTTCAGTTGAGGGGCATCTAGCTTGTTTCCAGGTTCTTGCTATTATGAATAATGCTGCTATGAACATAGTTGAGTTAATGCCTTTGGAGTGTGAATGTGCATCTTTAGGGTATGTGTCCTTTAGTGGTATTGCTGGATCCTTGGAGCGATTGATTCCCAGTTTTCTGAGAAACTGCCATACTGCATTCCAGAGTGGCTGAACAAGCTTAATTTTTTTATTATAAATTAGTATGTGGTTAGACTTTTACATTTTTTCTTTATTTTAAATTTATCTTTTAGTAGTACCTAATTCAGTGCAAACACCTTTACAACATATTACAGTTTAATTAGTACATATAAAAGGCATGGCCACACAGACCTTATTTCTAAAATTTTCTAGAAACTTCTTCAGTGATTATCTCTAGAAGAGAACCTTTTTGTAAGTCAGGGGCTTCTACTAGTTAAGACTCAAGCTTCCAGATAGTTTGAATAGGCTCTGGAGCTATTGTCTAACAGACAAATAGGTTAGATGCGGGAAAAATAACAGATGATGGTCCTTATACTGAAGATTGGTGCCTTTGAGGATTTGCTTTGCATTGTCAGCTGTACTAAATGAGCACATGGTACAGTAACCTACCCAGAACCATCCAACTAGGGATCTCCAAAGTGATTCCAAAATTAAGCTGTTAACTGTTGCCATTCTCTTGTCTTCCTTAAAGTTCACAGTTTCCATTTTCACTAGAAATATGTTTTTAATCTAAATGCAAAGAGGATTACCATAATAATTTAGGCTGTTTCTGGTGGAGTTAATGAATAACAGTCTCAGAGTTCCTCTGCAGATGCCTTATTGGGACTCCCAGGAAGCCAGCTATAGAATGGGCAAATGTGTTATTCTCAGGTCTTGCTCCTTTCTGGTTCTCCTTCTGATGTGTCCTTGGGCAAAATGCTTCATGGGCAAGAGAAGAATTGCTTGTCTTTATTTTAAAATTGCAATCTAGTGCAGATATTTTTTTTCCTATGATTTGATTCTGTGACTGAATACTCTAGAATTAATGTGGGTGTTACAAGTTTCCAAGAATAGGCATGTGTTGCCATAGACACATCCTTTAAACTTGTCAGTGGTGTGTTATTGCACAGCGGTACTTAAAGGATCTCAAAAGGTGTATTTCCTGAGATTCTGAAATTATTTAGTCATGAGAGTTAATTAGAAATTTGACATTCAGGTGAGAAGTGGTCTCACAATGTTCCATTAGAGCCCAGTGACACATCATTATAGAGTCACTGAGATTTACGACAAGGAATACCTAGGAGGTACGGGAGTAAGGGATGAAGAATGAGACTCTAATTAAGACAGTATTCTCGGTTTATTATGAATGAAACATTTACAAATACTGGTAGTTGAAGTAAATAATTTTTCTTACTCTGAACCCCCATGTGCATTTGGGAAAAATAAGCTTAGTGCTAGATTACTTTGATAGGAAAAAAAAAAGTCTGTTAAAGAACAAATAAAAGAATGTAGGGTCATCTTGTCCACATTCTTTGAATTTGTTTTGATTGTGACTTTTATCTATCTGGGTATATTGTAAGGGATATGAAAAAATGAGTCTATAATAGACTTCTGTAAAGAAAATTCTTGGTCAAGAAGTCAGGATATTTAGCAAACACAAATTGTTTGCCTTATGCTGGCTAGGCATAATAGTGCCTGTTTTTTAAAAGATTAATTTTATTTTTATTTTTTATGTGTATGAGTTTTTATACATATGTATTAAAGAGCATTGCATGTGTTCTGGTGCCCTCGGAGACCAGAAGTGGGCACTGGAACCTGGAGCTGGAGTTACTGAAGGAAGTAAGCTGCCATGTAGGGACTGGGAGCTGAAGCCATGTTCCTGTCAGTGTTTTGTGTTATTCTTCTTTAGTACTACGTTAGGTAAATTGGGAACACACAAATAAATACAGAATAATTCTCTAGTTTTTGAGCCTCATATTGACTTTATGTCATCTTTATAGTAGGCAGGTAAATTTTGTTATTGTAATATATATTTTTTATTTTTTACATTAAGAAAGGGAAGGTTAAGAATTTGATCAAGTTAAAATATACAGCAATAAGACAGAATAACCATCTGTCTCATGACCCCTAACAATATTTTACCCCTTTTATGTTTGTAGCAATTAAAGAGTCCAGTCCAACAGTTAGGGTGTCAAGTTCTGGCTCATCTTTATTGCTTTTGTGACCAGAAGTACATCCCTCTGCATGCCAGAGTCTCAGTCTTCTTATTCATAATATGAATAAGGATGTTGGGAGATGGTTGACCGTCAGATACTTGTCCATGTTGGGCAGAATGTGAGGCCTGAATAAGTGATTGCCAGTGTGAGTTTATCATCTGAGAAATGTTGGGAAATTTTGGTTCTCTCAATTTTTGTGTGTATCTATTTCATAAATATGATGCTTATAGTATCATTTATCGGTAGTGGGGACTATTGGTGAAATGATAGTGGTGGCAGCAAGGTTTCTGTGTGGTTCAGGGAAAACATTAGCTAAACAAAAGTATTCTAGGGTTTGGGTAAGGTTTAGTACGTGCATTGCTTTGAATTGCTTATTTATGCTTCAGTTACAGCTCCTTCCAATTGCCTTTTGTTCCATAGATCCACTCCATGTTTCTGTGTACAAAATGTTTAAAAAGATACTACAAAGAGATGAATGTTGCTTGGATGTGAGTTCTTTTTAATTTTTGAACTAATATTTTGCCCTCATAATGTAAGTGTTATAGGGATTTGATAGTAATATAAAAAAATGACAGTGAATGGAAAATGAGTAAAGTAGTTCACTTTATTATTTGCAAATGCATCTAATTGTATGTATGTGAACATAAATACGTAAAAATCTTTGAGTTAAAATTTTAAAATAATAAATTGTAGCTAGGGAAAAACAGATTTAGGGTACAGGGAGAATATAAAGTCATGTGGAATCATGGCTGGGTGCTACAACTTGGGCACTGGACTGAGTTGATTGCCTTTCATTTGCACATGTATCTTTTCTGTGAACAGTTTTAACAGTAGACAAGTGTGGTGAGCAGGGTAAGTATAAGCTTTACTGGTTGTTGTGAGTCATGACTATGAGAAGTTTTACCACCTGTATTATCCATTATACATCTAGTTAAAACACTTGCTCTGGGAAATCTTTGCATCTGAGCTTGCGCAGATCCAGTGACAAACACCATCTAAGCTGAACAACACAGGCCTTCCTCATCTCCAGCCAATTAAGGAGTTGAGAAGTTGAGGCTTTTCCCTCCACTGCTTCCCAGAGTCACATATTTCTTTTCTTTTTCCTTTTATTGAAAAGATTTTTTTCTCATACAATATATCCTGTTTACAGTTTCTCATTCTTCTACTTCCAGTTCTTTGTCTCATCCAAACCCACTCCCTTGCTGTCTCTCATTAGCAAACAAACAGGCTTCTAAGGGCTAATATAATATAAAAGATAAAACAAAAAATAATACATCAGAATTGGACAAAACAAACAGAAGGACAAAAAGCCCAAGAGACAGCACAAGAAACAGAGTCTCACATGTTTGCACACTCAGGAATCCCATAAAAACACTAAACCAGAAGCCTCAATATATACACAGATGACCCGATGCAGACTAGTGCAGGCTCTGTGCATCATGCTTCTGTCTTTGTGAGTTCATTCACATGAGCTTTGATGATGTTGGTTTAGAGGGCCTTGTTTTTTCAGAATCCTCCATCCATTCTGGCTCTTGCACTCTCTTGGCCTCCTCTTCCTCAAGGTTCCTTGAACCCTAAGGGGAGAGATTTGATGGAGATCTTCCTGCAGAAGGAAGTGTCTCTGCTGATAGCTGAGGAAGGCACTCATCTATAACTCTAGCAGAATGTCCGAGACACATTTCAGTATACTGTTCACAAAAGGAACAGAAAAATTCTCAATGGAGGAAATACTGTTTCATAAATATTTTATGATATGAGTTTTGTCAGACCTGAGAAAGGTATTAGACTGATAGCAACACTTAGCTATAGAATGTAATAAGTCTTGTCTATCTACTGCTAGTGAATGATGAGACACTTGAGAACATTGCTATTTAAAACATTAATATTCATCATCAAAAAGTATGTACAGCAGAGTAAAGAAATCAAAATTACATCTTTTAAAAAATATTAAAATGGCTAAGTTGGTAAGAGATGGCTTAGAGGCTGAGAACCCAAGCTAAGTCCTCAGGACCCATATTAAAAAGCCAGGCACTATTTTTACAGAGACAGACAGATGCCTTCAGCTCACTGGTCAATCAGTCCAGCCCATTTAGCAAGTTTCAGGCCAAAAAGAGACCCTTATTTCAAAAGACAAAGTGGGTAGTACTTAAGAAAAGTCTTTGGAGGTTATCTTTTGCTCACCACATACACATGTATATGTTACACACATACATACACACACACATACACACACACACACATTCTTACACAAATTAATTAAAATTTGCCTAGAGAATTAAATGAAACAATTACATTAACTGTAAAATGAACAAATAATCTCTTTTGGATTTAAGGAGATTAGGATGTGCTGGCTCAAGGCTCTAATCCTTGCATCCAGTAGAGAAAAACAGGGAAATTTCCAAGTTGAGGCCAGGATAGGGTATATAGTGAGACCCTGTCTCAATAAATCATAAAGTATGAAGAGTCGTATTCATTATATAAAATTCAATTAAATTATTTGAATTCATTTGAGGAGGATTCAGGACTTGGAGTCTTCTAGGAAGGCTTCATATAAGGCATAGACTCGTATGTTCAATAGAAAACAAAGGACAGTCGAGGCAGTAAAAGAAGCTTGGATTATTATTATAACATTCCTGCAGGATTGAATTTAGATTGAGACTGTCTTATTTATCTGCCCTGTTCTTAGACAAAGCATTTGTCTTTTCTAAGGTTGTTGTCTTGGGATGCAAGTAAGAGACAATAATATCTTTAAACATGAGAGTACGTGAAATCTGACAAAGGGTTGAGGTATAATCATTATGTTTATCCTTATATTTTCCCTCTGAATATATTTTAAAATCTTTACATCTGCAGTGCTGATTTCTTAAATTCACTAATTTCTAGATTGTTCCTTAGCTAGTCTTCTCTTTCTCATCTGTATTTCTGTATTCTCTCTGTTAATATTTGTTCTCTCTTTCCAAGAAGGCATTCTTCCCATTGTTATGTACAGAGGGTAAGTCAAGTTTTCACTTCTTTCTGATCTTTCTTGGACCACTAAGTATTATTATCTCCATGTTGCTAAGTCAGTAATGCAACATTTTATGTCTACCACTTTATTACAAATAATTTATTCATTTTTTAAAAAGCCAACATTACATTACCAACTGTACCAAGCTATAAGCATCTAAAGATCGAAATGACTCAGGCCTTGTACCCAGTAAGTTATAGTGTTCTCAAATGAAAGATACGAAAGCAAATGATTTTAATGAAGCATGTATTTCAGGTGTTTGAAATATAACATAGATATACCAGCTAAACCATATGATGCCTATGTTTTTCTAAATTATTAAATCCCTCTAAATTCCTAGAACAAGTACTGCAGAGCTGAGCATTGGATAATTATTACATATTTATTATCCAAAATTTTTTTGTGGAAAATTTTAACATAAAGCATTTAAAGAAGCCTAAGAAATAACATTAGCTATAAGCAATCACTTTAAAAATTCTGTGTGAAGACTTCCAGCCTATGGGATCCTAAAATTAGAAACATATCCTTGATTCACTTAGAATCCATCATTTGCACTTATGAGGCCAATGTTCCTCAGCATTTAAGCACTTGGGTTATGAATTATTTTGTGTCTGACTGGCAGGCTACACAATGAGCCAGCCTCAGCAGAGAATGAGGTTTAAACTGGTTGTCCCAGTAGTACTGGCCAAAGGACCCACATATCAAATATAAAAATCAAGCTCAAGGGAGAAAATTAGAATGTAACAAAGAATTGCTCTTAGTCCATGCTGTAATGGAAGCTAGTGCTTAGAGCTCGGGTATATGATTAGCTACAAAGGACCATACATGTTTTTGGGAACTGTCATGGTTAGCATTGGGCTAGTAATGTATGATCTCTGAGGGTAAGAGTAATGATATTGGCCAATACAATTTTGTAGGCCAGGCAATCTTTTAAAACTGCTTAGATTGGGCACCTATCCAGAACTTCCAAAGAGAACATTCAAACTTTGTTCCATGTTGCATTTTATTGACATAGAATTCCTGCTTCTACCAAGACACATCTGTGTGTTGCTGGCTGCACATTGAGTTAACTTTGGGGACTGGAAATAATGGTGATTGAAAGATCACAGCTTATTAGCTTAATGTTTGCTTAGCCTTTTGCTGAAGCCAAGCACAAACAATCCAGAAGCAAATTTGAAAGCCCTGAGTTCCAAGAAAGAGTTTTTAACCAAGGGAGCTGAATAAATACTGTGGTTCATACTGAAGTTACAGTCATCAAATGCTATTGCATAATCACAGTGCTGCTCTTCCATGTATACAACAGTGTGGGACCTGAAGAAATATATAAAGGAAAATTGAAAAGAATGTAGAATATACCCAGTGCATATTTTCCAAAGAGGTCTTATTATTAATAACTGTTAATACTTTTAGTATATTATTGTCTTAAATACAATACTAATTATTTTAAAATTTACCTTTATGATACCTCAGTAATAAAAATATTACTAGTATTCTATAATCACATAGCCATGTGAAACTTAAACATGTAATGAAACATAAAAATGACATGTTTATCATTGTATGTCAACTTTACTCAAGTCTTTTTGTGCATAAGTCTGTTGTCCTGGAGTCATAGAGCCACTAAACAAATCAAGGCAAGAAGTCCAGTGAAGGTAGTTACTCTGGAGGCATCTGGCTTTCAGAAAAGCACTTTGTTGTAATGGGATTATGTTGCTACATCATAAATAATTGTCCCACCTACTAGTTTAATAAAAAATCACTGATTGGCCGAAGGCAGACAGCAAGTGTAGGCAGAGCTATCAGACTGGGAAAACTCTGAGTACAGGAAGAACAGACACAGATGCCAAAGGGATGTGACAGAGACACAATGATGAGCAGACAGTAGAGATGCAGAGGAAAGAAGCTGAAATATTGCTCTGAGAAAAGGTATTGAGACACATGGCTGAACAAGATGGGTTGAGTTCACATGAAGCAGTTAGCAAGTTATATGCCTGGGTCCTAGGTCAATCAGAAGAAAATTAATGTAAGCATCTGTGTGTCTCTGTGTGACTATGAATATTCCTGCTGGACTGCCAGACTGCCAGTCAAACCTCTGGTCTAGACCAGAAAGTCCAGGCCAGAAATCAATTACAACACTTTGCAATGGAAGAAATTAGTTTACACAGGTCATGATTGTCAATCTCCCTGTACCCTTCCCCATTTTTCTCTTTCTTTTATAACTTTTGTTGCTGACAGACATATACACTCTCTCACCACAGTACAGAACAACTTTCTGGCAGTCCTGATGTTAGATGCAAAAGTCTAGGATCTTTTTTGATGTAAGCAATATTTTTGTAAACACATTGGTGTAATGAAAGAATACAACTCCCTCGGAGTTCAGAGGAAGGAATGACCCATTTTGCCTGTGTGTGAGGGAAGCTTCAAAGAGGTGTTGGAATTTGAGTCCAGCCTCAAAGGAGTTGACTTCCATCTTCTAGGCTAAGGATACCAACTCAGAATAAAGGGTTGAGAGTTCACCTTGTATATATTATTGAAGGGTGAAGCAGAAAGAGGCTTTAATGATGCATAAGACAAATTTTTATTTTTAAATATCACATAGAATGTAGACTATTTTGAGTAGATGCTAATAAATTATGTGAGGTACTAAAATGGATGATGCAATTCACAACCATGAAGTTTTAATTAGCTAAGAATGTATATAGAAAGCTATACTTAGGCAGACAGTATTCCTACATGACATAATGTGATGCTAGTTGGATGCACATATGATTGGGCCAGGAAGTCTAGAGCCTAAGTTTGCATTTTGTTTTATGTGAACCTCAGCAATGACTTACCATTTCTGCTTTTACATCCATCATCGGCAAAATGAAAATCCTAATCATATCTCCCCTTCAGTGTTGTTTCAAGGGTAAAGTTGGTTAATTTGTATGTAAGTTGCCTAGAACAATATTTGACACAGAGTAGATCCTAAGCAAGTACGAATTTGGTGTCTTAAAAAAACAGCAATAGTTTAACTCCATTATAAAATATGTGAGTAAATCTTTTCATTATTTTTTCATTCAATAATATTATATCTAAGTATATATTGTGTGAAAAATTAGAATTTAAGTTATCAAAGGAAAGCCAATTTTATATGCTTACTTATAATTATACATAGCTGGATACGTAATTTTAGTGGAATTACCCCAAATTATGGGATAACATGTCCCCAGTAGCCCATATAATATTTCACAAAAAAATTAAAGGGAGACAGTATGCTAAAATTCAAGCTGATATGAGGTATATTTTTAAGAGACAACCAAAAAAATATAAGATATTGACATTGCTTTGGGTTGCCTGCTAGAACATGTTATTGAAGATATCATGTGCTTCAGTCCAGGGCTTAGAGGAACCAATCTGGACCCGAATGGATGCATCTGTCTTAAGGTTAGCTCTCATAGTATCAGAAGCTGCTATGTAAGTTATCAAAGGAGAAAAGTTATAACCAGTTCCACCCAGCTGTAAATCCTGGGAACTAAAACAAGAACATTATCAGCAAGATATCTTCAAGGGTGCAATAGTAGCATGGATGTCTTGGGGTTGAGGGTAACAGCTTCCTAACTGGACCTGGATCCCACTCAGTTAGAGGGAACTTGTGCCTAATACCAAGAGCCCATGTCTGGAAAGGGAATAGGTTTTAGAGGAGAACCCACTACTCCACGATTGTTTCTATTTGCTCTCTAAATACTCATACTTACAATCATGTGTAAGTGAGATCTCATAACTCATCAGAGAAGCTTCCTTAGTAGCAGATAGGCTACTACAGAAGGACACAAGTGCTCAAAATGCAGAGAGTAAGTGGCCATAGGTTATCCCGCTTGGATGTCTATAGCACAATCTCTATATCTTATACTCAGAGAATATTACAGAACAGGGATCAGAAACACTAAAGGAGTCTGAAGACCAGTATGACTGCCATGCTATTGTTTTTTTGTTTTTGTTTTTGTTTTAATCCTGGACAGGATAGGAATGTTGCATCTATGAACACTCAACAATATGGCTGTCTGTACAAGACTTGCAAAGACCCCAAGAGTTAGCGTGCCAACATGGATGGAGGAAAATGAATAGTGTTTTACATCCATGAGCTACTAATTTGAAAAGGCAAATGACTTTTAGAGTTTTGATACAGAATTTTAATTGCTGTCTTTTCAAAATGTCAGAAAACTCAACTATTTTGTAAATGTGATAGATCTGTTGCATCTCACTAATGAAATTAAATCCAAGATTTGGGGTTACTTAATCTCAAAAATACTGTGAGAAGTACTGTGCTATTTTGTTAGGACTAAGCTGCTCTACCTAGCACTATCAAGATATGTTATTCACAGTCATTAATAAGCTATAAAAAGGGACCAAGGGCTCCAGTCCTAGCATCCAACTTTCAGATTCCCAACCCTAGCACTTACCCACCATGTAAGCTCTGGTGAGTCACTTAATGTTCATGGTCTAGAAGTTTCTCATCTGTAGATAATGAAAACAGAACCAACTACATAGGGGTTGACAGGAGGAATAAATATTCAGATACTTGGGAAATTATTTAGAACAGTGACCAGAGCTAATGCTCAAAACTTTACCATTGAGGTGTTTTAGGTGTCAGGCATTGCAATGAAGAATGAGTAATAACTTTAACTCAAGAAACAGAGTCTCTAGAATGAAGACAGAAAAATAGCCCATAAGCCAAATCTAGCTTGTTTGCTTTTTAAATATCTTTTATTGTATGCATATCCCACAAATGGATGTCAGAGAGCAAATTATGGGAATTGGTTCTACTATGTAGGACAAGAAATAAACTAAGATCTTAGGCTTGGTGGCACGTTTCTTAACCCACTGAACCATCTCTTCATCTTCAACAAAATGAATCTCATGATCCAGTCTTATCTACTTATTTATATATTATCCATCAATGTTGTCCTGCTCTAATAACAGAGGTTCTGTGCTAAAGACCATGCACAAAAGAAAAAAAATAAAAATTTTGCAACTGACCCTTCAGAGAAAAAGCTTATCGTATTTGTTGAGGAAAGACAATACACATGTGAACTAAGAAACTGTATGGATTATGGCAAATGGACTTAGCCCAGTGTCTAGCACATATTTATCTAATACTTTGCTATGCTTGGTAATGTTCTAAGTGCTAGGTTCATGGTGTTGAAAAAAACAATACTTGGACTCACAGAAAACTAAATTTCATTTGGTAGACAAATAAGGAAAAAAGTAAGAAAAGGAAGTCTCTGAAAGGGTATGTCTCTAAAGTGCTTGAAGCAGAACTACAGCAGCATCCAATGGGACTTTTTCCACCTTATAATCTATCTCCACCAAAACATGATTGATCTATCGTAGTTCCTGTCTGTAACCTCCATTCAAAAAAGCCAATTCTCTATCATCACTAGATATGCTGCTAGAACAGGCCTTGCAAAAGAAAAAGTGCTAAATAAATATTGGTCAATGAAAAAGAAGGAATCAAGTCACTATTCTATGCAGCATTTGCCTTGGCAAAAATATGCCCATTCTTCACAGTCCAAAAGAGAGGTACTTTTGTCTTCTAAAATGCCTCCCTCTACCACTGCTCACTGATCTCCCTGTATCTCATCACAGGAAACACACAGAAGAAAAAGGAGAAGTCACTGTGTATTTTCCAGGGAAATCTTAACTTGTTCTAATGGGAGCCATAGGACCACAGCAAGTAGATAGTTACAGATGACAGCTGATTGGTGTGACTCTGGACATCCATAGTGACCATGACTGACATGGAGTATGACTCTCATAGTGGGAAGGAGAACAGTAAAATTGTATGGAAAAGAAGTGTTATTATACTTTAGTAGAACACATTTGTAGAGGCAGCTTAGAAGGCATTGTTCACAGAATGGGGAACAGAATAATCCCCAAAGTGGGAGATGATTTGGTAGAGCTGTGGAAATTGCAGTACTTCATTTTATTAGAACTAAACCTTGAAAGTCAATGGTTAGAAATAAAGGTATGTTAGGAAACAAGGGAGCCTATCTCAATGGCAATAGGAACACACTGGAGAACTTTAGGAAAAGTAGTAGTATAATTATGCCTGCATTCTAGAACATATATGTCCTTTAGTATAGGAACAAAGAAGAATGGAGCCTGACTTTAAGAAACAATGACTACCTGATATGAGGTACTACATTTATAGTATCTTAACATTCATTACTGCCCTGAAAACCAGGAATTATCACTTCCATTTCATTCATGAAGTTAGTAAAAAATCAAAAGAATTAAGTATTTTGTCCATAATCACAATGCTAAAATATGAGTGAGCTGAAATGCAAATTAGATATTTTAAAAGATAAATGTATTCATTCTGGATAATCCTTAATGTCTCTCTTAGCATGACATAGTGGGAGAAGAATCAAAATAGAGTGGTTAGTAAAAAAAGAAGGAGGAGAAATCTGGACATAGACAACTGCAGAAGCAAACTAGAAGTATGAAAGTTATGCATCCAGAGAACTTCAGGCATGATTCTGTCTTTGGTTACTAAGCAGAATATTTGGCTCAGGAATGGTGATGCATGTGACCATCAAAGGTCTAGGAAGCACTGAGTTCTTAATTAATAGGTACCAGGGTAACTATAGGAACATCAAGACTGTACCTTAGAAAATGTCAGGAGCAGATGTGTTACCTTAAAGGGATAAATGCAGAGGTGATGTAAATTGCAGAAAGGAGTGTGAGAAAACAGCCAGCAAGGTCAGTATGATATTACTATGGTGACTCAGTTAAAAAGTGATGAAGGTCTAAGCCAGATCAGCAGCAAGGGAGATGAAAAGGTGAGAAAGGCTTCATGAGACCAAATATGCAAGGTAGAATGTGTATGTGGGAAGATTAACCTCTGAGAACCAAGAGCACAGTGGGAAATGAAGGTGGAAAGGCTAAGAAGGTCCAGCTCATGGAAGGCCTTAGAGGCTCTGGAATTTAAATTTAGAACAGATATAAAGGCAAATAGGAAAATGTGGTTAAGTGCAGATTGGTTTCAGGTTAGAGGACCAAATTATAAAACCCTGAAGTATTCGTTCAATCATTTGGTCTGAGCATGTTCACTTATAAACATGATCCTGTGGTAAATAAGGCTTTACACCGAGTTCATGTCCCTCCATCACTACTGATGTCTATTTTTCATCTTGGCAAATGAAGGTAAAGATCCAGGCAAAAACCCTTCACTTTCTATTCAATCTTTTTAGGTTACATGGAAGCATTTCATTCTGGGTAAAATTTGGAATTAAATGAACATCTGGTTTTAATTGTTCAGACCAAGACAAAGAGCATACTATTGAGGTCATTAGAGATGGTGACTTATTTTACCTCTTAGAATTGTCTGGATACTTAATGGCTGATAAAAGGTACTTTGGGAAAGAAGTAGGCCTAATTGGACTGCTACCCTGAGTGAAAAGAAAGACATTTAATTGTTAAATTGTTTATTCCAAAAGGACCCATTACAAGCATTTAAGGTTACCACCTATGGGCAATGAATGCTCAGGAGACAACTTATAATTATGCAGTTCCCTAAGTCTCCTCTTCAGTGACTGCTTTATCAGTAAGTGAAGCTCAGTCAAGCGTTTTTTAAGAGATGAAGCAATAACAATTAAGTCATAAAATCTTCAGTAGAGAAAGAATAAAAGTTGATTCTGGTATATATTAATTCAATATATGTATGTAATCCAAAGGATCTGCCATCTTTAGAATGAGCTGCATATATTTTACCTATTATTTGTATAATTCTAAATATGAAAACTGAAGTAATCATAAACTATTTTAAATGTATAATATGTACATGGCTATGAAAATGGAACCTACATTGTGTTAGTCAGGTTCCTCTCAAGAAGCAGACAGAGCTGATAGAATGAAGTTATATCTATGACTTACAGGTTATGGCCCCACTATTCTAACAATGGCTGTTTTTCATGGGAAAACTCAAGAATCCAGGAGTTCTTCAGTGCATAAGGCTGGATGTCTCAAGTGCTCTTAAGAATACAACAAAATCCTGAATTCTAATGCTAGTGCAGGAATGAAGGTGCTAGTGAGAGTCAAGAAGGCAAAGAGCAAAGCTTTCTCTTCCATGTCCCCTTTACAGGCTACCACTAGAAGGGGTGGCCAATATGTAAATTGTATCTTATCACATCCAATGATTCAATCAAGGATAATTCCCCACAGGTTTTAGTTAATTACAGATATAGTGGAGCTGATAACCCATAATAGCCATCACACACACACACACACACACACACACACACACACACACACACACACACCTATACATATAATGTATAGCATGGAAGGCTAGTAAACATCAGACATTTTACTTTTGTATATCCTCTGGTCCAAGCAATTAATTCCTGTCTTGATTATGAATACACATGTTTTGCATCTACTCATCCCAATAGCTCTGCAAAGTAAGAACGTTTATCCTGAATTTAACCATATCCTCTGCATGAAGTTCAAAGCTTAACATAGAGTAGCAGGAGTTTGAGATCATACAAATTTGCATTTCTCTTTTTTAAAATGAAGGCTATTCTCACCACATAGGGTTATTGTAAGGATTAGAGATAATACTTAGAAAACTCTCAGCATGGTTTCCAGCACATAATGAGTCCTCAAAAATGGAATGGAGACATGCATTGTAAATAGAAGCATATTTTCTTAAGTGTCAGCCATTTACTGGAAGCATATGCAAGGTTTAATGCAGATGTGCTCTGGGCAAAGATAGACTAACCACTAAACCACACTAATCACCAAGGTGTCCTTCATGCCTTCACTGCTCAGGTGGAAATGGAGAGATCATGTCTTCTGATAGCTGCTAGATTTAAATTGTTAAATACATAAAGAGATAGTACCCCATAGACAATATGCCACCTCTTTTCTTTAAATAATATGCATTTAATTAATTTTTACTTTCAAACATTGCTGGGAATTCATGCAAATACATCTAGTTTTAAGGATATACTTTGCACATATGTATTTGTATATATTCACATATCTGAGCTTGTGGGATCAGTAAGGACATTGCCAATCTAGGTAAATAAATGAACAAGAGGGAAACAGATTGATCTGCAAAGGAAAAAAGGTAACTGCTTTGTTCATCTTATGTTCTCAGTGTTTATGAGGGAGCCTAACAAAAATGGATCATATTAGGAGCTCAACAAAAACCTGTCTGTGGTGCTTTCAGATATCCAACTATTTTTTGTATATTTGCATATGTTGATGGATATAATAAAGTTGCCTCATTTTTCAGGAAGTCTGTTTGTCTTTCAAGATTTTTGTCACCATATGAGAAGTAACAGGAGGTCTGTACTACATCTGTTTGAAATGATCTTATTTTACTTTTCTAGTAATGAGATCGAAATAACCAAATTTGCTCTGACTAGGGCCTAGAATTAGGCAACACCCACAGGCAGTCAAATATTTTTCTTTATTAATCTTCTTGCAATTGAAAGTTGTTAGAACAATTGGAAAAATCAGTATGAAATCTCCCATAGTTCAAGCATATTCTTAGCTCAATGCAGATGCTGCTAACCTTAAAAATGTATAAACGTGAGTGACAGCTAAGCAGGTTGCTCTCTAATTTGAGATGCATCTAAGTGTAAATAATCAGAATATATTAGCTGGAGGCAAGTAGCAGAAGATTTCTTCAATATGTCCTCTTAAATATGACCTTTGAGGTAAAACAGAAACAATCACTGTAGTAGTAACTTTTAGCTAATATGTAGAACATGACAAGCATCTGCTAGGATTTTCTATATTCTGTTTCATTTGAATTGTACAACATTTCTATGGTGTGATTTTAATTCTTTTGCTTCACAAACAGTCATTGAAGCTCAGAGAAAAATTATATAACTTTTCAAGGTCATGGTATATATACTGTTCCTGGCAAGTGTCTGGCTAGTTTTGTATTGGTATGTTGAAGAAAAATTGTCTCCACCATATTGATAGAACCTTCCAGGTTAAGGCTATTTGTTCCCAATTTTGTAGCCTCACAGTTCAGGATACTGTACTCCAAATATGCTACTCTTGGGGGAAAGCACTGTATTTATGTAAGTTGAAAATTCAAGTTATAAATTTTATATTTTCTTTTGAAAATGGGACAGTTGAGATCAACAAACAGAGGAATTCTTATTCTTGATTGCCATAGTCATGCTCCACCTTTTGCTGTTTTTGACCTTCCTATCTATCTTCATGTTTTCCTATACCATGGTTTAATCTTCCTACTCACATGGTGGATTGCAGAAAAGGAGGCAACTGTGAATTGCTTCCAAAGAAAAGAAGCTAGAATAAAAGGTCTAAGTTTGAACACTACAGAGAGTGAACTACCACAGATCAGAGAAAAAAGGAAAATGGAAACCCAATGGAAGTTAACCCTCTCAGGGAAGGTCTTCCAAAATAGAGAAGAATATGCCTTGGAACTCTTTTATCCCTTCAGGATGTCAGGAATGCCTTAGGAGAAGACTACAAAGCTTCAAATCCCACCTGTTGTTTACCAAAGCCTGAAATCTCCTTGAAGAAATCCCGTTGTATAGGGTAGAGCTTTCTTCAGTTAACCAGACAGTTGACTTCAAGCACAGAGAAGAAGGAAGTTAGTAGCTGATTCCCACTTTACTTTTCATTGTCACTTATTACTGCTTCAGGCCAAGTTACTTAACACCATTTTGTTTGTTAATCTCTTTGTCTAATGAACAAATTTACTTGACATCACAGTATCCATGCAATTTATTTCAAATAAAGATACTTTTCAGAGGAAAAGGCTATGCTGTTAATTATACTAAGGCAATGGGTAAAACATAGCATTAATCCTGATAAACTGAGATTAATGGTCCTCCAAAACCAATACCCAGTTTTTGTAAATATTTATTAAGAGTAAACAAAGATGAGCTCTAAGTAGGGGCTGTTCACACAGGACTTTCTGTATTGAAAGGAAGTTAGCCAGCATTGATTTGACTTTTCAGGAACACAAAAGTGGGTAGAGGATAAAGGAAAAGTATTTACATTTTATTGTGTTTTTTTTTTATTTGAGAATATAGCTTAATTATAGCATCCCTCCCTTCCCTCCCTCCAAATCCTCCCAAATACGATTCCTTACTCTTTCAAATTTATAGCCTCATTTTTATTACATGCATATATATATACATGCATATATTGCTAATATAATGTACTCAGTCTGTGTGATGTTATGGGCATGTATATTTCAAGATGACCATTTACAATGGGCAACCAATTGGTGTGATGTTCCCAGAAAAGACTGTTTCTCTCACTCTCATTTCTTAGTTGTCAATAGTTCTTGCGTGGGGTTAAGGCCTAATGGGCTTTTCCTCATACACTTCGGTCTTTCTATTGGTATCACCCTTTTCAGATCGTGCTTAGACAGCCACGTTGTTGAGACTTTATAGCATCTGACAAACATAAATTGAGAGAATCCTCAGCCCTGTTCCAATGTGAGCACTATTGTAATGGGAAGGCCACAAGCAGGCTGCTAAGAAGCAGACACTCTATGATTACTTTGGGGAGACAGTTGTCCTCCGTTGTCCTGATTGGAAACAAAGACCAAAAAAGGGGGAAGATGGATGTCATTGCTTGACTCTTGACCACTTGTGGTCACCTGTTGCAGATTGTGTTGCTAGGTTATATGACTATCTAGGTCAGTGATTCTCAATTCTCAACCTTCCTAATACTGTGACCCTTTAATACAGTTCCTCATGTTGTAGTAACCCCAACTATAAAGTTATTTTTGTTACTTCTTCATAATAGTAATTTTGATACTGTTATGAATCATTATTTAAGTATCTGATGTGTAGGATATCTGATACGCTGTCCTTGAGAAAAAGGGTCATTTTTTTTCCCTCAAGGAGCTCAAGACCCACAGATTGAGAAGCACTAATCTAGGATCTCAAATTGAGTTGTTTAAAATAGTTTTCAATGTAATTCTGTATTTGTCATAGCAATTTTAAAATTTCTGCCATTTATGAATAATTATGGTGTTTTACATCTTACACATGTATCTCTAGTTAGTCCTTTTTAATATTCAAAGGAAATTTAACCTGTTTGTTTACAAGTTTTATATCAAAATATAATGTCGAATATGTTTAATTTTGCTTTGGGAATACTTTAAGAAATTAAAACCTCACAAGGAATTTTACTTCTATGTATATTTGTAATTTATCCATATCTTGGATTGATTGCTTATTAAGCAAGTGTTTTTAAGTAATTTGAAGCACTGCCACTAATAATTGTATTGCTTTCATTTCTTGTCTGCTCATAAATAATCACCCCAGGCTAGAATTAAAAAAAAAAATAGTTGATAGGTTTGCGAAGAAGATAGCATTTTCAGATCACACTGCCTTTTGATGCTTCTATGTGCATTTTAGTATTTAAAGTAAGCAATTTCTTTTGAGAGCCTCAGTATTTACATGAACATTGGCTAAAGGTACTCTCTGCCTCAGAGTATCACTATTAACATGTCTTGAACTATAAGCAAAAGATATCCATAATACCAGTATCAGTGTGTTGGCATCTATATTCATCACATCAATCTGTTGGTATACTGATGTTGTGGCAAAAGTATCAAATTGTGCATTGAATTCTTCTTTTCTATGAATTCAAGAAAAAGTGAATAGTTAAAATGCCTTTAATGATGCAATATATTTTTATATTTTTTCTTATTAACTATTATTAGAATAATTATGAATTAGAGATCACTGCATCATGAAAAAATAAAAAGCTAGAATGAAACTAGAATTATCACTGAATTTTAGAAAAATGTTTCTTTAAAATCTCAACAAGTGTTCTGTCATTTAAATTGTCCATTGAATTGGCTGTAAAAAAATATTTTAGGCTTCCCTGTTAATAAATAAGTCCTTTTTTAATAGTCAATTAGAAAAAAAACTCTGCCAAACCTGATGACCCATGTTTGGTCCTAGGCCTACCTACATGATAGAAAGAATAATGTGACTTCCACAAGTTTTTCTTGGACTTTGACGAACACACCCTGACTCTTGAAAGCCTCCTCCTTACACAGAAATAACAATAGATAAATAATTCAATAAGATGTTTAAATGCACAAATAGTTTGTATGTCTTTCATGTGTGTTGGTGTCTATGAACTTTATAGTAGACAGTATGTAGATACAACAGCAAAATAAAGCAACATTGCTATTCAGAAGGTCCTACTACTTTGTAAAAGATACTTTATTGTTTCTACTTCAGTGACTGTAAGATAGTGTCTACAGCATAGCATCACAGAGCTATAAATGAAAACATGATGTTCGGATACTTTTTCTGGGAGATGAGCACAGAACTGGAACTCAGGAGTGCTGGGTACTAGGTCAGATTCATGACTTTAAATTACTAACTACACTTTGTAGACCACAGATGACTCATTAAGAAGCAAAAGAATTCTACCAGATGCCCTTGAAGGCTTTTTATACCTCTACGTTTGTTTCTGTTTCCGGGAATTTAGAGGCAGCTTAGCATGCCACCGTTTATTGTACTTGTTTGTGGAGCTGGAACTATCAGTGTAGCCATGCAAGTCTCAAACATTAGACCTTTTTGCCTTAGTCTCCAGAATGAGATTGAAGGCATGTTCCATCATCGTACCTTTAAAACTTGTCTATCAAATTTGTCATAATTGTTAGATCTCAAAGAACCCTGGGACAAATGGCTAGTGATGCTGCGCATTTAACATATCAAAACTGGCAAAGCAGTCTCTCTCAGCACAGTAAGTAACTGTTACACAGTTTCTTCTCCCCTCAGGACTTCTCATCCCACCTCCTGCCCTAAACCTCTTTGGCTCCTGAGTTCTACTTTCCTTTCTAGAGCTTCTCTTTTGTATATACCTTTGGCCATTTTGACTATGTGCGCTCTGGATCTTCCGGTCTTCTTTCGTTTTCCTCTTCTTGTATTCTGCTTTCACGCCCCCCAACCCTCCTCATGGCCTACTCTATTCTGCGGGTCATATTTAGTAAGGACTTTTCCAAATGCCTTGGGCTCTACATTATATCTCCAATAAAAACTCTCTCCTCAACCTTACCTAGGAACATGCATGTCCTCATTTTCATTCAATAATATACTGAGTTATCTAGTCTTCTAACCTTTACATTCAGAGCGTGGTTTATCGGTTTTAGCATCGCTGGCATTTTGGATGGAGTATTCTTTTTCATAGGATGCCTTCTGGAGCTCAATAGGAAGTTCAGCAGCATGTCTGAGCTCTACCAATTCCCTCACAATATTAACTACTCTTCCAAATTTTTTTAGTTAAAAAGATGTTTCTGGACATTGCCAAGTGTTTTCTGAGGAGCAGGAAGAATCATCAGTGGTTCATGAAAACGTATTCTGTCCTTACAAAAAAAAAAGCCTAAAATATGATGCTGTGCTGAAGAGAGATTTAATTTTTTCTAAGAAGGAATGGAAACAACTTCAGTGTAGCTAATGCATGAAATTTGAAATAAAATTTAATTCAAATCAACAAAGACACATACTATGTATGCCCATGAAACTACTGTGATTATTTTGAACTGCATATGCCCTACACTGACAGCCAGAAAACATTTAATTAAAAGTGATACAATTCAGATTTACACCTACTAAAGATCACTATCAGAAGTATATGTCAAGTGGCTCAGAAGGAATCAAAAATACATTTGAGGAAAACATTTTGGTGACTTCTTCACCAAGCTTCTGGAGAATAGAGACAACATAAAATACAGATATTAATCTCAGAAATAAGAGAGACATTATAAGTTTTAGAAGTATTTGAAAAATTTTGACTCAATTATTTACCTATTGTTGGTGTCTTAGTTACTGTTCTATTATTGTGAGGATACACCATGACCAAAGCAGCTTATAAAAGGCATTTAATAGGGGTTTTCTTATAGTTTTAGAGGATTAGTCCTTAATCATCATGGCAAGAAGCATGGAGGAAGGGAGATAAATATGGCACTGGAATAGAAGAAGCTCAGAGCTTATATTTTCTCGGCAGGCAGGAGCTGGGGTGGGGAGGAAAGAGAGGGGGGTTTGTTTGAGCATTTGAAACCTCAGAGCCCACCCCATCAACAAACCATCAACAAAGACATACTTACTCAAAAGAAGCAACACGCCCTAATCCTTTTCAAAGAGTTCCACTAACTAGAGACCAAGTATTGAAATATATGAGCCTATAATGTCCATTCTTGTTCAGACCAGCACAGTTGAGTATGTAGACTAAAGTCTTCGTTTTTACCTTTTCATATGGCTTTTTGTTTTTTGTTTTTATTATTATTATGAATAAAATCATATTTTTTAATCTATGTATCACCTTGTTCAAACTCCCTTTCCCCTCCCAACCATCCCAGTCACTCTCTTCTCCCCATCACTTTATTTCCTCCCCAGACAATGATTAATGCTACATTTCTTTTCTGTGATACTAGATAAATACAGGTGACAATCACTAAAGTAGGAAAGATGGAGAAAGGAATTGTCAATGATGGGCAAGCAGTTGGGTGAAAGGACCTGGAGCTTAGACAAAGAA
Organism: Sigmodon hispidus; assembly: GCA_004025045.1. Classification (NCBI taxonomy): domain Eukaryota; kingdom Metazoa; phylum Chordata; class Mammalia; order Rodentia; family Cricetidae; genus Sigmodon; species Sigmodon hispidus. The sequence goes on from PVIH01004188.1 coordinate 126,750, forward strand.
ATCACAGAGGATCTGGAAGTCACCATCCTAGAGGTGGTAATAAGAGGGCACAGAATATATAAGGAGACCTGGAAATAGGTCTAGAATAGGGCAAGAGGAAAAGAACTCTAAATTTTGAGGAACTCAGGCATAAGACTATTAAAATAAAGAGCCCAAAGTAAAAATGTCCAGGGTGATAAAAGAAACTGAGATCAGAAGCCTGAGTGATGTTCATTAAATAGAAAGTTTAGTAGATGGCTGCATTATTGCGAAGTCATGTAGAGCGATATAGAGCAATGGCCATTGGATAAGTGACATGTCAACTGTCATTTGCACAGGAGTAGTTGAGGGGTAGTGTGTAACCCAGTATGTTAAGGAGTTATTCAGAGTCAAGGAGACCAAGGTAATGGCTTTAAAAATAGATTGTGTGAGAAGGAGTGTTAAAAGCCAGGAGGATGATGAGAAATGGTAATGCAGATTATGCTGTAATTGTTTGGGTGATGAAGGTGAATGGCAAAAGATGATAGTAAGATAAACTTGTTTGTTTTCTTCTTTTAATTATTATTATGAACAAAGAAGTCACACTTTCTATACTTGTTTGTTTTCAGTACTGGAGGGACTTCAATAAATACACAGATAAACTTCAGAGAGAAATATATAGACATGCTGATCTTTCTAAGGAGTTAGACTTGCTGAGGGTGTGTGGAGGTAATGATCTCAGATGGAGGGAGTGATGTCTTTTGAACAGAAGGGAAGAGAGTTTTGCAGACAAGTGTCTCACTGACTTTTTTAAAAAATTTCCCCATGGAGTAACAGGCAGTCATCTGTTGGATGGAGGAATGAGGGTGGAGTAAACGCTGAAGAATGAGGTTGTGGAGAAGGTTTGAAATTACCTTGGAAAGAATATGAAAGACTTTTTTTTCAAAGACTCATCTAAAAATTGCAGGCAGTGGTTGAGCCTAGCTGAGAAAACTTAGCTCTTACCTCCTTTGTTTGTCGCTCCTTGACAATCTATTAGATTGTAATATAATTGAAAAGATAGCCATTTTCCCAGAGGAGCAGGTTTTCAGTTGACACCTGTTCTGTGTTCTTGAAAAGTTTATTGTGGAATTGAGGACATGTGTGGGGGCATGACAAGTAATAGGTGACCAGCACAGGCAGTGATAAATACTGCTAGCCAAGTTCAGACAGTGTATGTGACAGATACTTAAGGAACAAAACCTGAATTGATGTAAGGGGAGATCTCAGAAGGGTAAGCTGTTCTTTAAGGGATGTTAAGGTTTTGAGACAGAACCTCCCTGAAACCTCCCATTTTTTTTTTAGAGAAACTGTGTCAATTACACTGTCTGTCAGTGCCTGTAACTCAATTTAAAAGTTAGGATCCTTGCATTCTTCTTTTCATTCATAGAATCGGCTCCAAAGAAACACAAAGAAATCTATAGGGTTATGAGGAATTGTGGGATGAAATTTGAAGGAACGTTCATACTACATGCTCACATTTGCCTCAAGGGATGTACTCAAGAGTTTTCAGCAAGGCTAGTACTAGTCACTTTGGGATGCTCTAATGATATTTGGTGAATTTGTAAAGGAATATTTTGGTTATAGCAACAGTGTGGGGAGAATACTGCTGGAAGTCTGTTGGGAGCTAGAAAACAGGTAAGGCTGGGTAGGAGAATACTTGTAATAGGGTCCTGCCTCACCCTCTGCTTTCCAATATATGGACATTTGTTTATATTGGAAGTTGGAAAACAATCACAAAACCAGGAATCAAATTCTGTCTAACATACTTTCAACATGTCTGGCCCTACACAAACTTGATATAAACCAAATTTCCAAATATATATATTACAATCACATGCCATCATTAAGTGTTTTGCTTAGTTTTGACTAAGAGCTTACTCTCAATTCACAATATTGTGTCACTGGTCACAAGGCCACTTTTGATGTCAGAGGAGCCAATTCACTCCACATGCCTAGGTTTGTCTGAACATATAGATGTAAAGCAGAGGTTGGGTTTTCCCTTGGCATTTACTTCAAAACTGGCTAAGTTTCACTTCTACTTATTCCTCTGTGTATTAAGAGTTTCTGGCCTAGCCCCTAGGTTCAGACCCACTTGCAGCCCTGCTGCTACTTAGCCCCAAATAATCACACAGAGGCTTATATTAATTGCATGCTGATTAGGCCATGGCTCAGACATGTTGATAACTAGCTCTTACAACTTAACCCATTTCTATTACTCTGTCTTGCCGCTTGGCCATGGCTTACCTGAATTCCTTTACGTCTTCCTCCTTGGCAGCATCTCTGTGTAACTCTGCCCTTTTTCCCCCTTCATCTATGCTCAGATTTCCCACCTGCTTCTAAGATGCCTTGCCATAGTCCAAAAGAGTTCCTTTATTCTTCAGTAATAATTCACAGTGTACAGAATGACATCCCACCACATTCCTCTTTTACGTTATTTGAATTTTGAAATTCTTTGTCAAAATAGGTTTTTTTAATAACCACTATTTTACTATGGTTATAAAATGGAAAATTAAAAATATATTTATGTTTGTAAATGGTGCCATGTCTGAAATACCTAGGAACCACATTTAGGTACCAATATGTTGAGATATGTTCTATGGGCTTGAAAATTTGAAAATTGAGTTTTGCTATAAAATCATCACTTCTATTTGCAGCTAAAACTTTTATCTAAGCACTTTGACAACTTTCTTTACTGGACATACAAGGTTATTATATTCTCACTGCTGTCATGAAAATAAAAAATTTATTTGTGAAGTGAGGCAAGGATATTCTAGTTTGCCCAGCAAGTGGAGAGTATGTAGGCTCATTATTGTATACTCATCATGATGTGTTAAATGTCAAAGCCTGTAAATAATATTAAAACAGTAACACAAGTAAAGATGTATTTCCAACTTACATTTAACATTTATATGGATATTTTTAAGATAAGAAGACATCAAAGAGATTCCATTCTTCCTTGTAGTAGAAATACATCAAGGTATTTGTAATACATTCTCTTCTACATATGAAGATACCTTACCAAAGAATTACAATATGCTTTGATGTGCTTTGTTGCTTGTAAATTAGTTATTATTATTATCTCTGAAAATTTCCCAGGAAGCTTCAACAAAGTCCAGTGGCAGTGAGGTAGTTCAGGGTAGATAAGAGAACTAAACTTTCTGAGATCCCTTCAGAACCAGCTTAGAAATCCTACAGAAATACTGGATGGTCACACAGCTCACAGACAGTGTTCTATAAATACAGAGTCATGTTAATAGTAAGAAGGAATTGCTTATTTACCTCTGTCTCTCTGTATTCTAGCCTTCTTTACACTATAAACTAGATGTGATTAAACTATGCTCTAAGTAGGAGAACAAGAGGTTTGCACACCTTATTTATTTTAGCTCTTACAACATTCCTGTGAAGTTGGTTTGTAATCTTTATTTGGCAGAGGAATATACTGTGGCAGAGAGGGGTTATGTAACCAGCCCAAGGTCACACAGTTGTGAAGTTATAGAAAATAGATTTAAACTCAGGTTTATTTTACTTCCTTTTTGTGACTAGAAGCCCAAGCCCTGCATTTAAGAAGGACATGATACTTGTGTGTAACACTGCCCCTTGCTCAACTGGCTTCTGTCTTGGAGGGTTGATCTTTTACTAAGAATTATTTCATTTGCACCAGGAATTGGACAATGATAGAACATGAAATGAAATTCAAATTTTAATGTGTATTAATGATGTTTCATAGAAATGGATTATGTATTGCCATTTACACAGGCTTCTTTGCTGTTAGAATATCAGTATTATGTAGCCATGACAGATTATGTGTTATACAAGCCTGAGATATTTAGTGCCCATTCTTTTAGCAAAGGGCTTTTCTGATGAACCTTGATATAAGACAGTGATTGTAACTTTAGCTCCACATTGGAACCAAATAGGAAACATTATAAAATACTAAAAGCTGAATTCCGCTGCAGAGATTTCAATCTAATTGATTTGGGTTATGGCCTAGTAACTATTAGTACTCATACTTACCTAATCAATCCTATCAAAACAGTACAACTTCCAACATTATTTTAATTATGTATGAAAAAAGAGCTAAGTCACCAATCATCCTAAATTTATAAATAAGGAAAATGGTACCCATCAGTATGAATTATTTGTAAGTATTAACAAAAACTGCTACTATTGTTACATTTTTAACAAATCACACCCCATACTGCTTTCTATTATCTTTCTCTTACAAATCTTCACCATTTTAACATTTATTTTAGTTTTGACTGGACATGTATATCTGTGGTTCTATATGAATGTACATGCATGCACACATGTGTATACAAGATTCAAAGAGGCCAGAGAGGTCATTAGAGTCTTGGAGTTAGGTTTGCAGTTTGTTGCTAACTCTACTCCCTCTAATGTTGGTTCTGGGAACCAAACTCAGGTCCTTTGAGGGAGCAGCAAGCACTCTTAAATGAGAAGCTATCTCTCTACTCCCTAATTTATAGTTTAAAGACTTGTTAAACTTTCAAACCAGGGGCTAGAGATATGGCTCAGTTGATGAAGTGCTTGCAGCAAAAACCACAAGAATTTAAGTTCAAGTTCCCAGTACAGATAGGAAAAAAAATCAGATATTATAGTTAATTCTATCATCCCAGGGCTAAAGAAGCAGAGTTGAGTAGATGCTTTTTTGCTCAGACGACAGCCAGCCTATCTTTTTTGTGTAATGCCAGGCTCTTTGATAGAATTCACCTCACAAAAATAAAGTGAAGAAATTTGGAGAAAGTTTCCTGGCATTGACATCTGATACATACATGCACAAATATATGTATGAGCATCTTTCCACCTACATGTTGGTCTCTGTAAAGAAGTAAATATACTTAAAACAACACCACAGCATCCCCCCACCCACATACCTGGGTTGATTTCTTTTGTTTCATTCTCTTCTCTTTTTTTTTTAACATTTTAATTAGATCTTTGAGTTTTGAGCTTTATTCAATATGTTTAGATCATATTCTTAGAAGTTAAATCATTGCATGGAAAGGGATCAACAAATTTTTAAAAATGTTTTCTATGCCAGACAAGAGTGGTGCACACCTTTAATCCCAGTCCTTGGGAGGCAAATGTAGGCTGATCTCTGAGTTTGAGGGCAGCTTGGTCTAGAGAGCTGGGGGGGGGTGTCTCCGCAGGTGTCATTCAGGGAGGCAAACCACAGGAGATAAGGATGAAAACCTAGGTTAGATTGACTTCATCAACCTGGATCTGACTACAGAGAGTCCAAAAATAGGTGGTTTAGTTTCAATGCACTTAAACCCAGTATAGTTTGGAAAAGTTTCATAGTGTAATTTAGTACCCATTGCACAAGGAAGTATAATTACATTGAAACTCAACTCAGAGAACAGTCATTTCCTCAAAGAAGATGGCTTTCAGAGAGGATTCTTAAACTAGCTTAAGGGCCAAAGGTTCTGGCCTGATCTCAATCTTACAGATAGTGTAGAGCTCATTTGTGCCATTATTCTCCTGTGGTTCTGGTTGTGGGAGCGTGGGGTAGACTCTGGCTTGGAGGGTCATTTAGATTGGCAGTTCCAGTCTTGGTTGTAAGCTCTAGATCAACAGAAAACATAGATCACATGGTGTTAATCACTTCCAGTTCTTAGCTTTCTGAATAGAAGAGGAAGAAAAAAAAAAAGAGATGGATATCTTGATAGAGGAATCTAGTGTGGGTTTGAAAAGAGACCAGGTGCTAGGGAAACCTCCAAGAACTCACAGGATGTCCCTGGCCAGGTCTCTAACCAACAGTGGAGGGGGTGCCTAAACAGGACTTCCCCTATAATCAAATGACTAACCACTCTAAGTGTTATAGAACCTACATCAAACAATGAATAGAGGTAGAGGCAGAGATTCATGGCTGAGCACTGGGCTGAGTGCCTGGTCCAGCTGAGAGCAGGGGAAGAGAGTATATGAGCAAGGGGATAGGGATTAGGAGAAGTCCAACAGAGATGGCTGGCTGTAGCTCTGGGGAGCTCAATGAATTAAGAACAGCCACTGAGGGAACCATGGAGAAAAGGATCTATAACCTCCAAGGTTAGGCAACTGTCAATTGGCATGGGCAGTTTGTAGACCCTTGAGGGGTGGGATCAGACTGTGTTCCTGTGCATGGACTGGCACCTTGGAGCCCACTGCCTGCAGAGGAACACTTAACCCAGTCTTGATGTTAGGATGAGGAAATTAGCCTTGCATGGAGTGGACACACCTTGGGACTTCTTGCCGTTTTTTAGAGAGGAAATCAGGGGTTGGGGAGGGTGAGTGGGAGGGATTGGGATAAGGGAAGGGAAGGGGAGCAGGAAGATACATAGAAAAAAAGACTTTTTATAAATAAATAAAAAAGCAGATGGATGCTGAACTAAGCCACATTGGGACCTTGGGACCTCCTGCCCTTGCTGGGGAGGAGATAAAGTGATGGGGAGAAGAGAGAGTGACTGGGATGGGTGTGAGGGGGAAGGGAGTTTGAACAAGGGGATATATGGATAAAAATATGACTTTTATATAATAATAATAAATACATGAATTGTGATTAAAGTCTTGCAAAATAAAAAAATACAAAAAAAAGGAAAGTACTGGTTTTCATTTTTCCCATTGGAAAGACAATCTTGTGTGTTTAACATTCCTCTCTTTTCTGGAGACCTGTGACTGCAAGGAATTTCATGCTCTGCTACCCAAATAGTGCATGTTCTGGGACAGCCAGGGCTATATACACAGAGAAACTCTGTCTCAGAAAACAAAATAAATTAATAAATAATAAAAATAAAAATGTTTTCTAATATTATGCCTTTTCTTTTATAAAAGTTTGTACATTTTAACATGCTTATAGTCATTTGCAAATTATTACCTTTTCATTTACTTTAAAAAATGCACTTTATTTTTTCTTAGTGATTTTTAAAAGTTCCTTTAAAAAATCCTTTAAAAGGGATTTCCAATAAAATATGTTGCAGATGTTTTGCTATTTTTTTGTTTGTTATTATATATAATTTACCAAAGCAAAAGGTTTATATTTTTGACATAGACAAATAGAAGTTTTCTATTAAAACTTCATTTCTTTCTTTAATATTGAACAAAACCAATATAATATGTTTGTGGTTTGGGTTTTCCTACTTAACTCGTTGGTTTTACTGGTATGATTCATCTTTAATATTCTCACCCATGTTAGGAGTAACACATTGTCTCATTTTTGAAATAGCAAAAGACCCTATATGGATGGAATTTTCTGGAATTTCTCACTTGTTTTGGGACATAGATTTACTTTAATCTCTTCAAAATTATATAGCCAGTTAAAATTTTCTCTTACGATATTGTCAGTGTTGTTCTTCTTGTGGACATGCTTTTACGGTGTAGTCTTTGACTAAAAATGGAGGACTCATTTCTTAAATTATATTTATTTACCACAGAAAAACCCACCTTGGGTGCCAATTATTGTCAGCATTATTTAAAAATGATATATTATATAAAGGTTAATATTTATTAGGGAAATAGCAAGTATTTATAGGACTTCTAGATATAAAGATCGAATCTAGGAGATTCAGAACTCTGCACAGAGATGTTTGTTTTTACAGAGATCAGGAACAAAACAGGCTGTCTGGTTTGTGTTTGGGGGCTCAATCCCACCTGGCCACACCCCAACAGGGGTTGGGTCTTTGAGGTCCTTAAGATATGTAGAGGTCACTAGAACTTCACTCTATAATGTCAGCATTTCACTACACATTTATGGGGAGGCACGCTATGGTCTGTGTGTGTGTGTGGTTGTTGTTGTTATTGTTGTTGTTGTTTTCCTACTCTGTAGTCCTAGGAATTGAACTCAGATTGTCAGGCTTGACTACAGGCATATTTACCTGCTGAGGTATCACAGCAGCCCATTAATACACAACACTTTTAATGGACCCTGTAATTAAAGTTAATGCCTCATTTCCTACAAGTAAAAGATAAAAATGGTCATTATCCTTGTATACGTTAACTCAACAATAGATCTGCAGGTAGATAGCCCATGTCTGCTTTGGAGTTCTATGAGATAGGTAAGTCCACGTGAGAGTTTTAAATAGGTCTTTAGGACATAAGTCTTACTTCAGAATCTACACACTTCAAAGCTGTAGCCAAAGCCCTATCCCAGCTCTTCCTGATTCCATTTTTGTTTATTCCCTGCCCAAATGCTTCTCTGAGATTGTAGCATTCTGTTTCTTCCCTTTATCCTTCCTGTACTGGGCTATTCAAAAGTCTGGAGGCCATCAAGATAGCAATAAAAATACAGTGTTTTTTATTCCAATTCCTAATGAAAAAAGTACTTAACAGAACATTCATTGATTGAAAAAATATTTCATAAGAATCTTCTGAACACTAGTGGAGAAAGGCAGTTTTAAATCCCTCTGTTTCTCACAGCATCCAGTTGCTGTGTTTGTATTCACTTCCTGGGAAGAGCATCAGGAGAGGTAACCTGCTATGACCCCTGGAGTGGGTGGCGTTATAAACAGACATGACAGCTTCTGCTTTTTAAAGCCATTAATAAAAGTTTTTGAATGATAGGACCCGGGCATCCATGTTGTTTTTCTACTGCCTTGGGAGTCACAGTTATGGTACAAGTACTTACAGTTTGTAATTACCTAGTCTACTATGACAGACAGAGCTGGGAATCAAATTAAGTGGCTCCCTTCTCTTTCATTGCTAAACCATCTCCAGCTTAAGCCAAGATTGCCTTTTTTTTTCCTCCTAAAAAAGCCACAAACAATGACAGCCCAAAATAGCTATTTAGTCAGAAGTGACGACACTTTCTGAACGCTTATCATTAAGAGAGAGATAGAAAACCTAGGTTTTTAATTCTTCTCCCTGAATTCCCTTCTACCCTCTGAAGCATCCTCACCTCACTGCCCAGGAGAAATGCCCAGTGACTCTGCCTAGCCTCAGCACTGCTGTAGGCTCTAAAAAGGGGGGGCGGCTTATGCAAAACATGTTAAAGAAAAATCCTAAAAGTCACTGCAGCTTTTTCTTGCCAGTGATGCAGTTCTTCTCTGTTGCTGTGAGAACGGTTGTGGCGGAGACATCACCAATCTTTTTCCTCCCACTATTTTTACTGCAGTGAGAACGGTTCGTGGCTGCTTGCATTTCACCAGATAGCTTTCGAATTCTAGCTGAGCATTAGGGCTTCCTAAAGCTGGAAAAAACAGTTTAGAAACCTGCATTGGACTTTGTCCTCTTGGCTGAATAAAAATCCAATTAATTTGTAATATCTGGTGCCTGTCAAGGATGGTAACAGACAGTAGGATCTAAAATGGTTTTTAATTAATTATTCTCCTCTCATGGATTCATGGAAATAGCTTTTCTTTACCTCCCTTTCTCACTTTTAGCTTCTCAGAACCAGCTGAACATTTCACATCAGTTCCTGTTTCTGCTCTGAGGTTGAGTTATCCCCTATTTCATTCCAATCCCATCCTGCATTGTTGACTGTCATTTACCAACAAAGCATAGCTTTGGGAGATTAGATGCATGATTTTATTAGAGAGCCTAGCAACTTTACATATCCCTGGAAAATAGACCTGATGATATTCCAGGGCAGGGCAATAAGAGTGGTACTTCATAGCCCTGAACGGCGGCAGAGCACTCGTGGAGGACCCTGCTTAGGTTTTAGGGATCTCTATAAGACAGTGAACCTTTGGGTCCTTCTATGTTCCACATAGAGGAATGGAAGAGTGAGGCATATTTGCGATGGTTTGTAGTATTTACCAAACAGGCACTGCATCAGCAAAGGCTGGAATGTAGTGCAGAGCTGTTAGGCTTCAAAGGGGATAGGGTTCCCTCTTCGTCTCCAGTCTGCTCGCTGCAATTCCTGGAAAAGTATCTAATAGGACAACACTTGGGCTCTTCAGAAATATAAGTAACTCATTGGTTAAATTTCAATTCTTCACCTTTCCCTCCCTCCTTCCTGAGTGAGCTCATTCCCCCCTCCTTTTTTTTTTTTTTTTTTTTTTTTAACTCAGTGATTTAAAATGCTAGAAGAAAAAGCAACTGAGGTCCTAACTTTCGGATGCTGAATCCACAGCTAATTGAAATTACTGGGCACAATGCTATATATAGCCAATGAAGAGATTCTGAGCTCTCACTCAGTGCCTTCAAGACATGTCGTTTTGTAGTCAGAGGAAACAGGGATCAATGCATTTTCAAACTGACAGAGGGAACGGATGCTCCTTAGCAGCACATGCCCAGGATCGTGTGTGTGGGGCTTGCGCTGTGCTGAGAAGCTGATCACCGGTCCATATGCCCCTTATTTACTGCAATGTTCTTTGCATGTTACTGTGCACTCCGGACTAACGTGAAGGTAAGAGGAGACGAGACGGCAACTGGGCACGATGTACATGTTAAACCAGCTGCAAAAAAATGTCTACCTTGTGTGGCACCAGGACTTTTCAGATGGCCGGTTGAGCAGGCAGATTATTACAGGTGGTTGCGAAGGCTTTGTTTTATTGTTGCCTTGCAGCCTCCCTGGGGGAGCGTGTTGGAATGCTGTTGTGAAGTGACCTTCAGGTTTAACTGTTTGTAATTCAGGTTCAGGCTCACACTTGGAGGATGGAGAGGGGGGAGGAAAAGATGAGAATTATTTCAGTAGGCCAGCACCAAGAAATCAGCGGAGGTAACAAGCTATGGATCATGCTGTAAATTAGGATTTAGTCATTCTGTTTGTAGGTGCTGTAAACTGCCGGTGTTCCTGCAGCTTCATTGTTCTAGGAGCTCCGAGGTTTGAATGTAGCGGCTGGAATGACATTAAGATGTGATCTGTGGGGTACCAGAGCAGCCTGTGCCTTGAAAGTGGATGATAAGCATCGGGAATTTGGTGATGCTAATCACAAAGATTCTCAGCTCAGGGTGTACTGCTAGCTTAGGCTATGTGAGTGCCACTGCCCCGTGCTGTCACCTTGCTGACATTCCCTTGCTGTAGCTAATGAGGTTCCAAAGTTGAGCACAAGTTTGGGAGGTTTATCCCTTGTCATGGGCGAGGACGTTATTATTGGAAAGGTTTACCTTCCACTATTCATTCAGCAAGAGAGGGCATGAGAGAGCAGCTGTGGAATTCCACTTGCATAATTTAAGTGAATTTACATCCAGGGTTAATTTTTTTTTTCTTGAGTTTATATTTCTCAATGAAGCAAATCCAAAAACAAATGATTGTCTTTGAGGATGAAAAACATTCAGAGACAGTTTAAAGCCTGAAATAGGACTTTTGGAAAAAATTAAAAGTCAATGTGAGGTGTTTCCTTTTTATTTTAGTATAGGAGTGTTTTAATGTGTCTGGGTGCTAAAGTTTCATTTTGTGTGTTTACAAGTTTTATTGGAGAGCTCTCTGCTGTTCACTTTTGCAAACCTTGCTTTGCATTTGAACTTCAAACAGGTAGTAGGGAGATTTTGATGGTTGGCCAGGTCTCTCACCACTGCAGCCCTAAAGCTTTCTGTGCATGAGAAAGAGGAGATCTATAGAATGGACTTTTACTACTTTAAGAATTCTCTTTTTAAGTGGATATGGTGGGAATAATAAACATTATCATGGGTTTTAAGAGATGGGGCATATACCCAAACACTAACATGGGTTACTCTGGTGCCTCTTCTATTTCAAATTATGCTCAGTTCCCTTGTTTTGTGAAGTGGTTGAACCTTGGCTTTCCTCCTCATTTACAAAAGCATAAAGTACTTCCTTCAGAAGAAATGTGGTAACTTGCATTAAGTGACTTATTTTCATAACTGATTGTTACATTCAGGAAGTGCAGGAAAGCATGCTGCAGATTTTTCCTTTGGAAAAGTCTTCCCCCACCCTTTGTAACTTCTAACTCTTGTCTTGATAGTTTTAGTTGTAGATTGAAATTTGTTTCATAAGCAAAGGGAAGACTTGTTCTGCTGAATCTGGATGACCTCTGGATAATAAATCCTTAACCCTTCTGTAACCTGTGTTGAGTTCTGAACTTTCTGACACAATCAACAGAGACACTATATGTGTATTTCCAACATACATGAACTTTTTTATAATTGGCTTTGCACCTTACTGTATAATTCATAATTTTATTTTGTACGCTTCTCTTCTAAAATAGCAAGATTTTTCAAAGAGTTTAAAAATGGTTTTCATCTGGTGTTCCACAAGACTGGATATAATAAACTCTTTCTTAATGTTTTAATATAACTGATTCTATGTCTATATACTTAGCACTATTTATCTGAACAACTCTGAAAAAGCCTTGGTTCTGGTGTGTTGTTGCTCATGTCTGACATAATTTAAAGTGAAATTTGTTACACTGACCCAAAACTTTGGGGAGTTACAATTTAAAGAATAGAAATGTCTCTTGTGAAATTTGTTTTTCTATGCAAAATAACATCATCTTTTACTTTGAAATGATTATTTGACCAGTTTGATCTTTAGATAATATTATAGCCAGATAGATTTCATTGGAATAATATCTTTTAATATATTTTAAATGTGTTGACATAATAATCAAGTAACATTTAAACCTGGACTACTAGTATGCATTACATACACACACACACACACACACACACACACACACACACACACAAAATCTCATACACATCAGAATGTAACTTGATGGACAGTTATCTTTTAAATGACAGCCATGACAGACATGTTTTATGCATGCTGCTGAACTCTTAAATACTAAGATTAATTGAAAATATTTTTTGTTGTTATAAGACTTTTAATGTAGGACAAGACAGAGACAAATATACCAATGAGTATATTTTGAAATATAATAAGACTTGTAAAAAGCTTTGATGAACAGCATTATTGTAATTTTGCTCTAATTGGAAAAGGAATACACAAAGACAAGATAGTTGTTCCTATAATGGCCAAGAAAGAATCTACTGTGAAATCACTTTGACTAGAATCTTAACTGCTAAGAGAATTTCACCAGCCATCCTGCTGAGGGCAAGGCATGATGGGTTGAAGGAGCATGTGGCTAAAACACACATAGAAAGAAACCTGTGAGGAGTTGTAAATGGTTGGGAGTGGATGGGATGTTTCAAGGCTGAGTGGCTAGCTGAAGTGATGAGCAACTATCACACTAGAACTCTAGAAATGTTACTTTGCAATCTCTTTCTGGAATGAGGTCTTTACAGAGAAGAAAAAAAAGCAGACTTCCAATCATAAGAGTATTAATTATGTTGTGTTTTCTTGATAGTTTTAAGTTGCTAGGGTAATAAGGATGCATATCATGCTAGCTTGGGCTTTATTTTAATTTTTTTTTTTACAGAAAATGATTAGAACAATTTAATTTGATTTTAGTCATACAAAAGGAAGTAACACAATCATTATATGGTTGTGGAATGCCTCTTTGATCTGAAATTGCCTGTGTTGTGTGAAAAGTACCTCTTTAATGAGGCAACATGGGTAGTTAGTTGTATCAGATGCTCACATTATTTTGTCTAATGAAATAGCTCTATTTTTGAAAGCAAAGATGCTAATGATCTTTTTCTAAGTTATCTTACATTCTCCATATCAGGATTTCCCTGCTTGTATAAATACTGCAAATGTGATTCTACATATACTTACAAGCTCACACACTCTAAGACAGGAATGTCAAGTCAGATGAATATCACACTTAGAGAAACTGAGGTAGGAAAAGGAAACATCCAGTTGTTGTGTTCTCATTTGCTGGGAGCAGACTTTGTGTGAGAATCAAGTCTCTAGAGCTCTGTCTTCTTATGTTTACTATAAACCTTGATGCCTAGCTACTCCCTATATTCAAGAATCCTGCTTTTTCATTTTGTGAATTTCTTGGATGTAACACAAGTACTTTGTAGAAAAGTAGTTCTGACCAGTTGATTTTAGGATGTGATTTCTGAAGATTTCAAGCAAAACTACATTTGAGTCTGTCTTCCTCACTTATGGGATAGTTTGAGGGCAGTTTTTTAACTGTCCAAAGTTTAAATTTTCATTCATAAACAGGAACACCAATCACTATTATAAGAATGATGTATACTGGAGAGATGTCCCAGTGGGTAAAAGCACTTCAAGAGTGAGGACCTGTGTTTGATTCCTCAAAACCTGTGTAAAAACCAGACGTATAGTGTTTCTATTACAGGGAGATGGAAAATTGAGCGAGGGGAATTCTTTAAAGCTAGCAGAGCTTGATGTATACAGTGGAAGTGCCAGAGAGACCCTTTTATTTAAGCCAAGCAGGAGGCAAAGAACATTCGAGGTTGTCTATGAACCTTCACACAAGAGACTGTTCATGGATCTACACATATACTCTGTAGTATGCACACATCCACATTCATGCACACTAATGTGGATGAACTCTCTCTCTCTCTCTCTCTCTCACTCTCTCTCTCTCTCTCTCTCTCTCTCTCTCTCTCTCTCTCTCTCTCACACACACACACACACACACACACGAATGATGCATGGCATGTAAATGGTATAAAAATTCTTTGATTATAGTAAGAACTCAGTCACCTAAGTCATTATTGAAATATTGCAGTCCACCAAATAACATGAAGACTTTTGTTAGAATCAAGCCCATTTTCAAAAACCTATGGTTGACAAGAAACATTATGATTTAATATTCTTTCTCAAACCACTATTATCATAATCAAACAACATACACACACATACTAAAATATAACCCAGATTGTACAAGATGAAACTATAGGGCTTGGTTGTTATTAAATTTTATATTATAAGCACAAATAGAAGAAAATAAAAAGTGCTCAGCAAAAACACATGCCTAATGAATATATTGATAATCTTAGACTTTATTATTAACTCTACTTCTTCCTGACTTATTACCTAATCCCATATTTTTTTTATTTTTTTGTGAACACTTTGACATTATAAATCCTGGGTTCAAATACTGCACCAAAGCAACCACAAAATGTCTGTATCCAACCATTTACTCTCCTTGATTCCTACAGTTAGGTTTTGAGACTAGGTTGAAAAAAACCAAAAATTCACATGAAAACATGTAAGTCTGCCTCAACACTCTAGAATCCAGACATTCATCAGGTTCAATCTTATCAACTTTGTCTTTTGAGGTACTCCACACCATTTTGTCTCTAAGCTTTTTCTGGAATAGTTCACTGCAGTGGGTGGGTCTCTTCTCTCATAACAATGTTTGTCTAAATTCTGTCCTTACTCTTAGAAGTTATAGAGGGAATGAATCTACATTTCATGGAGTTGATCCTAAACCATTAACAACTGCCTCAATTTTTTCATTTAAATATTAAATACAATTTATCCTTCATTCATGTGGCAATACATTTTTAAAGACTTATTCTATTTTAATTTTTATATAGGGATGTTTGTGCACACATATAAGTAAAGGTGCTCATGGAGTCCAGAATATAATATCAGATCTTTATTTTTTAATACCATGTTCAGGAATTTAACTATGAAAGGTGGCTCAAAAGGGAACAATTTTGAAACTCTGCCTTTTTATGTTGCTGACACCTACTCTTTGCCACATCCTCTGATGCATTGCACATATTGATGCTTTGAATAAACACACTTTTTTTTGTAGGCAGAGTTTGTAGGATCATGAATCAGAATGTGTGGACAGTTTGTGTAACACCTACGGCTGATAGGTGTCGTGAGACTATGGCTCATGACAAAATCAGAGGTGGTTTCTGTCAGGGTTCCAACTGAATAATTGTCACCTTCTTGATTCTGACATGCACTAGAACCTCACTAGACTATTGTGTTATAGCTGCCTAATTGTGAACCTCCTTAGCATATGAGGTTTACACAATATAAATGTGTTGATTTACAACTTCTAATGAAATCCTGCAACTCAAAATTTGTAAAGCAACATAGCTAACAAAAACTAAGTGGCATTCTGAATAACAAAAGTAGTTAACATTTGTTGAGCTTATGGACTACACTCAAGCTGTCCACATGGCCTCTATAATGTTAATGTTATTATTTTATTGATAAAGCTTATCTATGTTTTTATTATTTAACTGAAATTTATTCAGGGAACAAATTGACTTGCTTAATGTTACAGTTTTAATTGCCAGTGAAACCAGCTTTAATCCAGGTCTATTACATCAAAATTCTGCTAGGAAGCCCACTATAGTGACTCATAATGCATAGATGCATGAACAGTAACAATTACTGTGTCTCAGATACCTCAACTAATGTGTTTAAGAAGGTCTGAAGCAAAACAAACAGTGAAAATGGGATGTGTTCTTAGGTGATTTTTCTTCTTTATAATTCTTTATAATAAATGATGGCTATGGTCAAGCATAAGTTATTCTTTTACATTCCTAATTTATTGTTTAACAAACATTGTTTAGTAAACATTTGTTATGCTTCAAGCACAGAACCAAGTGTTAGAAATAAAGGAAAGAGAATTAAGCATACAATAATTTTTTCCCTTGGAATTTATAATTATAAGTGAGTAAGTAGAAAATAAAACAGTTAAGTAAAAATGTATACAGTATAATCATATGTACTAAGAGGGGGGAAAAGGGAAGGAAATTGGAGGTATGTGTTCAGTGAGGTTTTTAGTGATAGCCTTAAACAAGGTAACTATTAAAGGCATCTATCATCTATCTGTCTGTCTGTCTATCTATCTATCTATCTATCTAGTCTGTGTTATATATGATATATCCTTTATCCTATATTCCTCCATGATGGCTAAGAAGAGAAATGTCAAGGGTATATTCGAGTAAGCATATCACATAGGACTTCATAGATTAGGCTCTGTCAGTCCAGTGGGTAACCAGTGGTTTTCAATGGGAGAATTAAGAATTAACTCATTTGACAGTGTCTAATGTTGGTCACTCAGGCTACTATGTGAAACACAAACTCTCAAGTAGGAGGTCTCAGAATTAAGTGTCCACTAAAATCTTCTCATCATTATCCAGCAGAGAGGTGTATATCCAAGAGACTGGGGATATGTTGCTCATATCTGTATAGAATTATGTTTGCAGATTTTAGCATCTTTGATTTTGTAGCCCTGACAATCATGATCTCTTTATACATGGAGATCTACTTTTCAGTTCTTCTGAGTATTATTTAGAAATAAATTTTACTCTGAAGTTTCTATGCTTTTAAATGCTTCAAACTTTTAGCAAGGTAGATTAGATGATACTGGAATCATTCATATAGTTAAGTTTTAATTTACATTTAGCTTCACACCTTTCAAATATCTGAAGATGTGTTCCAAGTTCCTGCCCAAGTCTACTGTGACTTACTTCAGAGCAAGAACCATGTCTCCTTGTGTCTGTATTTCATTTGACAGTTAATGCATGAATGTTTGCTAGATGAGAGAAGATGAATGAATGTAATTCATTCACATCCCAGGACTTATTCTATAGAATATCTCTTTAGTGTGGTATCAAATAGGAATAGATGTACAAGGAGAATATTCTTTACTCAATAAGGTTTTTTTTTCCCCTTTGCTAAAAAATCAATGACTCTGTAAGGAGAGTATTCATTCAGCAACAGAATCTGCAAGGAAAATCCTTGGCTTGAAATCTAGAAGTATCACTAGGCAACTCCTAGGACAAGTTAACAGTGTCACATGTCTATAATCTTAATAACAGGGAGGCTGAGATAGAGGCATGATGACTGTGAGTTTAAGGTCAATCTGGGTTATATAGCAAGGTCTTATGTCAGAAACAATAACACAGAAATATAGGAAGTGTTGCC
This sequence comes from Sigmodon hispidus, assembly GCA_004025045.1. Classification (NCBI taxonomy): domain Eukaryota; kingdom Metazoa; phylum Chordata; class Mammalia; order Rodentia; family Cricetidae; genus Sigmodon; species Sigmodon hispidus. The sequence continues at coordinate 144,415 of PVIH01004188.1, forward strand.
CATGTGTACAGAATCAAAGGAACAGGTTAGCATGTATTTAGAGAACAGTTGATTACTACTTCCCTAAGAAATGCATAGCAAATGTCCCAAATTTTGCACAGTAACACATGGTAAGGAAAAAAATTTAAATTATGATTCTTGTTTATGAGCTGAGTTTTTTTTTCTTTCCTTCTTTATTTTGTATTTATCAAAAAAAACAGTAAAAAGAATTTAAAAATGCAGAAGAGTCAACAATAACTATACAGAGGATAATAATCATAAGCATGGCTTATCAAGGGTGGAAATGCAAATAAGATTGCTACACATATATTTTCTTTGTGTTCAGCTTTCCCTCTGATTTTTTTTTTCCATCCCTGTATATCCTTATTGAAGGTCTCTTCCCCCTACCACCACATCTGGTCATTTTTCTTCTCTGCAACTCCCCATCCCCTCCCTTGGCAGGGAGCAGACAGTCCTATGGTCCCACTGGCCCAATAATGCTTGGATCCGTCTTCACTCCTGGCCAAATCCAGTTTTGTCCCCCCTCCCTCAAGAGTGAGTCAGGTGTTCCTGTAGATGGACTGGGATTTGAAGGGTCAGTCCAGGGTGTTTCTGATCCCAAGTTGTTCAGTGGTTGTGGTTTGCTGCTTGGGCATGTTTGCCTTTTTTCCTGTTTGTTTGTTTAGAGACCACTAGTGAGTGAGTACATCCCCTGCTTATCTCTCTGAGTTTGTGATACTTCGCTCAGGAGGATATTCTCCAAATCCATCCATTTGCCTGTGAATTTTAGGATATCATTTTTTCTTACTGCTGAGTAGTATTC